>MU224437.1:203202-254742 GCA_018584345.1 Thuja plicata
AGATTTTGGATGGGAATAGGTTTTCATTAGTGCAAGGGTTAAGGTTACAACCACAAACCTAAATGACAATTTTAGCTATTTTGGTTTAATTTAACTTAAGGAAATAGTTCAATTTGGCATAGGCTTAATGTTGGGGTATAATTTAGTTTGCAATTAGTGTTCAAATTGATTTAGTCTTATAGTTAGGGATGGAGTTGGTTAAACTATATGGTTTTGCTTTTGGTTTAGTTTTAGAGTTACGAATTTAGTTTAGTGCTACAATTATTCGATTGAAGTTTGTTTAGGATTAGCTTTTAATCATTTTAGTTAGAGGGTTAAAATTGGTTTGTGTTAGCATTAGGGTTCAATTTGGTTTAATATTTAATTAAGGCTAGGTTATGGTTAGGGCTATGATTATATTTGGTTGAAGGTTACAATTCAAATCAAAATAGTGTTGGGTGTTGGCTTCAAGATGGTTTGACGTTTAATTAGGTTTAGAGATACAATTAAATTTAGTTTAGTGTTAGGTGTAAGGTTGATTTTGTTTACAAAAGGGGCTCAGTTTGGATGTATTTATCATGTTAGGTGTATGGTTAGAATGTAATTTATTTTATTATTAGGGGTAGGGTTAATTTTAGTTTAGGAATGGGGTTCATTTTGTAAATAATTTATAGAGTTTGGGATATACATATGTTTTTTAAGGGTTAGGGTTCAATTTAGATTTTGGATGGGAATAGGTTTTCATTAATGCAAGGGTTAAGGTCACAGCCACAAACCTAAATGACAATTTTAGCTATTTTGGTTTAATTTAACTTAAGGAAATAGTTCAATTTGGCATAGGCTTAGTGTTGGGGTATAATTTAGTTTGCAATTAGTGTTCAACTTGGTTTAGTCTTATAGTTAGGGATGGAGTTGGTTAAACTATATGGTTAAGGTTTTGGTTTAGTTTTAGAGTTACAAATTTAGTTTAGTGCTACAATTATTCGATTGAAGTTTGTTTAGGATTAGCTTTTAATCAATTTAAGTTAGAGGGTTAAAATTGGTTTGTGTTAGCATTAGGGTTCAATTTGGTTTAATATTTAATTAAGGCTAGGTTATTGTTGGGGCTATGATTATATTTGGTTGAAGGTTACAATTCAAATCAAAATAGTGTTGGGTGTTGGCTTCAAGATGGTTCAACATTTAATTAGGTTTAGAGATACAATTTAATTTAGTTTAGTGTTAGGTGTAAGGTTGATTTTTTTTACAAAAGGGGCTCAGTTTGGATGTATTTATCGTGTTAGGTGTATGGTTAGAATGTAATTTATTTTACTATTAGGGGTAGGGTTAATTTTAGTTTAGGCATGGGGTTCATTCTGTAAATAATTTATAGAGTTTGGGATATACATATGTTTTTAAGGGTTAGGGTTCAATTTAGATTTTGGATGGGAATAGGTTTTCATTAGTGCAAGGGTTAAGGTCACAATCACAAACCTAAATGACAATTTTAGCTATTTTAGTGTAATCATATATAAGTTCAATTATACATAGGATTAATGTTGATTTTGGCATAGGGTTAGGGTCAATACTAGATGAAAACATGAAACCTAATTGTATAAGGGTTAGGCTTTAAATTCATTTAGGTTTAGGATTAGGGTTCAATTAGGTTTAGTGTTAGGGTAACAGTTAAATTCGGTGCAAGCTTACATTTTAATTTGGTATATGATACAATTTAGTTTACAATTAGAGTTTAAATTGGTATTATCTTTTATTAGGTTTAGGGTTATTCTTAAACTTGGTATAGGGTCATGTTTACCATTTAATGTGGGTTTTATGTTAGGGTTCAATTTTATTTACTTTTTGGTCTAAGGTTCAATTTTATTTACTTTTTGGTCTAAGGTTCAATTTGGAATAGGACAATTAGATTAATGTTAATGGTTCAATTTGCTAAAGGAATTTATATCCTTTAATTAAGAAATACTTAAAATAGGGTAAGTGTAAGGCTTCTTGTAAAAATTTGATCAATGTTAGGTTTAAGGTTCAATTTTTGGTAATAGTTCAATAAAGGTTGTTGTTATGTTTATAGTTTACTAAAAGTTCAAAATTTAATTCAAACAAGGTTACCATATAATTAGAATTATACTAACTATTCAATTTAAATTAGGGTTAGGGTTAGGGTTAGAATTCAAATAAATTAGGGTTAGGGTTAAAATTCAATTTGGATTACGATTACAATTTTATGTATTTTATTATTATATTTAGGTTTTAATTTAGCTAACAATAAGGGGTGTGGTTGAATTTGGTGTAATATTTAATTAGGATTAGGCTTTGTGTTTAATATAATATAGTATTAAAGTTATAGTTTTATCTATTTTATTGTTATAGTTAGGTTTTAATTTAGCTAATAATAAGGGGTACGGTTGATTTTGGTGTAATATGCAATTAGGATTAGGCTTTGTGGGAGTTTGATATATTTACTTGGCATTAGGGTAAATCGAGGGTTGTTGACTGCTCTTGTCGAGAGATGCCACTCAAAGCACAACACCTTCCACCTGTCAACAAGTGAGATTACTATTACGCTAGAGGATGCATGGAGGATTCTTCAGATTCTAGTGATGGGATGACATGTACACTTTGAGTCGCAATCAACCGTGGCTATTGCAGATGCACATAGATTCTTTTGTGATCCCTCTATCGCTCGACGATATTTGACCTGGGACTACATGCTTTCCCACTATGATTGACTATCTGTGTTTCTTGTCGGATTGATTGGTGGAGTTCTGATGCCAGACCGAGGGAAGCATGGATTCATGTGTGGTTGGGTCAATATGCAAGAGGATATGGTCGGTGCCACTCACCGTTATGGATGGGGCAGTTGTATCTTAGCTCACATGTACATGGAGCTACATGAGATTGTATATAAGTCATCCAGGAGTATGACAGTTGGTATTTTGATTCTACAGATATGGGCCTGGGAGCATATTCCAGTGACTCGGCTGATAGTAGATAGACATCAGGATCCAGAGGATCCATATGTATATATGTACTGAGGATATATATAATAGCCCCACCTGGGTAAGCTAGAATACTGTAGACATCTTTTAGATGATGTTAGTGAGGTCGAGTAGCGACCATATCATGATTATGAGGAGTGAGCTTCAGATTGGAGGCAGATGCCTTACTTCTTCCAAAGCTAATATATGATTGGTCATATACGCTACATTCTTGAGCACTTTGTGGTTACACGTGTATTCAGACAGTTCGTCCATGTACAGAGTGTTCTGCGGGATTAGGTTGTATATGCGTGCATCCCTGATGAGGAGGCACAATGGGGTGCCAGATTATCATATGAGACTGCCCATCGCAAGATTGCACAGATGGTTCTAGTTGGTTGGGATTATTTTCTTGATATAGTTGATGGGGGATTATAGATGAGTATCGGGATGATATAGATCAACACCCTTTCCCACGCTTTACTGCTCCTGAGGAGATAGCACCAAGGATAGATGAGGACTTAGATTATGATCATGTTGATGAGGGTCCTACTGGAGGCAGAGGGAGAGATGCAAGTGGCAGAGGAGGTAAGGATCCTCCTGTAGACAGGGGTCAGAGGCATGACAGGGATGATAGAGGTGATGAAAAAGGTAGTAGGGGGGATATGATGGTAGGCACACCCGAGTGAGATTTGTTCCTCCGCGCAGAGATCCCAGTCCATTATTACCTAGACAGCAACAACAGAGACTAGCAAGATAGAGACAAACTAGTGAGAGAAGTTGTAGTGTCAGACCTCCCCCATAGGATCTTCATAGAGAGAGAGGTAGAGACATAGATCCTTTGAGAGAGAGAGAGAGAGAGAGTAGTGTCAGACCTCCCCCACAGGATCTTCATAGAGAGGTAGAGACACAAATCCTTTGAGAGAGAGAGAGAGAGGGAGAGAGACCTCCCCCATAGGATCTTCACAGAGAGAGGTAGAGACACAGATCCTTTAAGAGAGAGAGAGAGAGAGAGAGGTCTCGCATTACTACATTGGATATTCTTCTAGAAGATAGAGATAGGCAGTTAGATATGATGACATTGTCAGTTGTATATTGTGAGAGTTGAGAGAGATCGATAGGCTCGTACTGCGACACACCAGGGACAGAGGACAACATACTAGTTTATGTTATATTTCGTGGTCATTCTCGAATCTTAGAGGACACCATTATATTCCATTATTGCTCAACAGTCAGAGGGAGTCATTCCACCACCACTTCACACACGAGCATATGTTCCACCTTCTTGCCCTCGTGATCAGGCTGAGGGTGGGAGTCAGACTTGATACTTGTCATCCTATTGATATTTTGTATTACTATTCATTAGTGATCCCTGGATATGTACTCCATGATACTGATACATTATTTTTGTCATATTGATATGTTATCCACTGACATATATATGAGATGTTGCTTTTTTATTCTGATATGTTTTTGTTGTCTCTTTATCTGCTTCACTTGATAGATGCTTAGATTGATTTGTGCTTTATGATGTTCTTGGTCTTTATGATGATATTGATGATACTCATGTGATGACATCATTGTATGCTTACCTTTCATTGATATATAGATGTGTGAGATGATTCTATATGAAACTACACTTGTATGTTTTTGTATTTTTCTTTATGCATATAAATGTATGGCCGCACCTATGGATGTATAAATGCCTTTTTTGATAGTGCTTTCTAATTTCTTTGTAAGAAAATTACTTATGATATGCTATGATATGTATGCTTTTCTTTTGTTTTAGATGATGCTCATGGAAAATGTATGCAAATGCTTATGCCATGATGATATGAATATGAAATGACAAATATATATCAATGGATAGAGTAATTAGTCAGTAGATTAAGTAGTCAAACTTGGATTTGGTTATGATAGGAAATCATTATGAGCCCAAGTAATCATGCAAGCTTTAATGCATAAATATGAAGACTTTCTAGGACTGTCACTGACCATTTCACAATAGCATTTATCATCATAGAGCGTTTGTTTAACAAACACCATAGGCTAGTACAACCTTCACTGATAGATTTCAACCATCATGAAAATATGAGTACTACCTTAATCAGATGCAATGTTGAAAATAAATCCAAGCATCAGTGCATAGAGGCCATGATGACTTGTCAGTTATATCCTTTTGATTTAAGAACCTTCTTCTGTTCAGGTGCAATATATGATATGTAACCCGCAATGACTCTTTTTACTAATATTCATATCCTTGGGTACATAATGTTGCGTACACCTTACTAAGAATTTGTTTTTATACAAACAAACAGACAAAGTGAATGGTCCAACTTCACCATAGCTTTTAGATAAAAAGGGTCAAGATATATGTGGTTTTCCAATCATGATGGAAGCACTTACCATAGACACCCAGATTATGTAAAGTTTTTAGGATCATTGAATCAATCACCTCAAGAAGATAACAAAGAAAATGTCATGCCCCCTATCATTGTTCCTCTAGTCATTTTGTAGACATAATGGAGTTACTTGGAAGACATAACAATAAAAATTTAATAACCATAGACTTCAGACAAAGAAAATTCATGATTTCTTCCTGTATCGCTAGTCTGAAGACATCATCGAGAAATTTTCAAAGATTCATGATCAATACAAATCAAGAGAAGTTTGTTTGTGATTACTAGTGTTTAAGAACATCTTTGGTTAATCATTTTTAGTAAAAGAGATTATCAATCATAGATTAAGTTTTATCAATGTAGTCTATAAAGTGTTTATTTGTGTCTGGATGAGTGTAGTGGTGTAGAAAACACCTTTTTCTCAGGTTTAGCATTAATTGCAATCCGATGGAGTGTTGAGAAACACTGTTGATTAAAGTGTTGAGAAACACTAGTGTGGTGTCTATTAAAGGCAGGTGGTGTTTAAGAAACACCTTTGTTTGTGATAGTGAAAGTGAGTGTTTTGTGCGAGTATTAATAAATATTGTTTTATGTCAGTGGAAAACTTTCCTAGACCATGACCTAGAATGAGAAAGTATGGCGAACCAACCCCTGACTGATAGAATTGACTTAACTGCTGAAATTGCTAGGAGAGATGCCCCCAGTGAGGTATGATCATCCTAAGACTCAAATATACACAAATTCCAAGCAAGGAAAGTAGAACATTGGATAGCTTAGGTTGAGTTGATGTCATGAAAGTGACCAAAGGATACACACAAGCAGAAACTTGAGTAGGAGCCAACTGCAAGTGGTGTATTGATAGATGGAGAGGTGATTAAAAGTGATGCATGTTTACCAGGTTTTCACCACTTGGCAAATTTCTATTTTTTCTACCAAGATGCCCGTTTACCAGGTTTTTGCCAAAGCACTTTTCTTGTTTTTTGATTTTTTTGTATTTTTGTATTTTTCTCTTTTTTTGTTAGTACCAAGGTGCATGTTTGCCAAGTTTTCACCAAGAATACTCTTTTTCGGGACTTTTTCTCACTTTTTTTGATATTTTCTGCTTTTCCACTATTTTGACTTTCTTCATAATCAATTTTTGTTGTACAAGTGCCCTTCGGATGGATATCAAGCATAGAATATTTTCAAGTGTAGAGTGTTGATAGGATCAGGTAGAACCATCTTCTTCAGGCGTAGCTAGCTGATAAGCTCTTGATCCTTAAGTTGTTGTGATAACAAAGGGTCCTGGCCAGTTGGGTTCAAACTTTCCCTTTTGTTCTCTAGTTTGCTGATTCTTAGGATTTTCTCTAAGTACTAGATCTCCAACTTGAAATTGTCTAGGTTTTACTTTCTTGTTGTATCCTCTTGACATCCTCTTTTGATATACATTTAGGTGATCAAATTCCTATTGCCTCTGCTCATCGAGCATTTCTAATTCTTGGACCCTATTTATGCGGTATTATTCATCTGTGGCAAGACCTTGTAATCACCCTAAATTGGGAGCTAGTCTAATCGAAAGCCCTATTTGCCTTAACTAAGGATCTTCCTCTCAATTATGCTAATTTGATTATTCGATTACTGGCATAATTTATCAAAATCATTAAAATCCCTCAAATCAACCATCATCTATTAGTGATCTATTATTAATTTCTAATTAACTACCTTGGCCTATTTAATTAAATCAACCTCATTAAAACCCTTGGATAAAGTAATTAATTAAAACAAATTAATAAATGCTTCTAAATTACAAACTCGCCACTAATGGACAAATTTATTTATGGACTAATGAGAGTTGAAAAACATGGATCGTCTCACATGGATCAATCAAGGTTCAATCCTCGTCGCTCATTAAGAATCAATCTCAACCACTCATTTCCCCTCATTCTCCATAAAAGGAATGAATTTTGAGCTCATCTGATCCCCACAATCTTTCATTAAGCTTATGCTGTAGAATTGAATTCATGCATCTAGATAATTAGAAAAACACTTCAATTTCATAATGGGATCAATTGATTTAGAATGGATATGTTTAGCTTATATGCATTTCAAAGGCTTTTAGCAATTTTAATCTTCCATTTTAGAGTTGTATGTCACTGGTCTAAAGTATAACTCTGAGAGAATTATCATACTTAGATCAAACTCTCTCTAAATAGGAAGCTAAAACTCTATCTAAATAGGAAGATATAACTCACTCTTGATTGTTATGTGTTGATTGATTTCTTAGGTACTAACAATTGAATTAATGAGTTGTAGAGTGTTATGTTTGCATATTTGCAGGTACAGGTGAAGTCCACATAAACACGTACACATTTTTGGCACCCACCGTGGGGCCTAGCCCCAGATTTTACATCATTTTTTAGCAGATTTTTGTCATTTAACTTTCTATTGTGTGGTGTAGATTTTCATTTGGTGAACAAGATTGTATTTGGTGAACATGATCGCACATGTTATATCCCAGATCGAACCCCGTAAATCCAAAATCGCATCTGGGAAAGATCACATTTGGTAAATTCTAGATCGCATTTAGTTTTCTTAGTCACATTTGTTTAATCCTTAATCGCATCCAAGAAAGATCGCATTTAGGGACATTCTTTAATTGCATCTGTTGTTCTGATTTGCACAATTAATGGATTTATAATGGCTAATGGGTGAATTTGGTGCATGTGATTGATTTCAAGCAGCCTAACATTGTTTGCATGATGTTTAGGTAGAGATTACACTGGTCAAAGATGATGAAGTGAAAACACTCATAACTACTAATGTGTGGTCTTGCGGGTTGCCTACAAGAAATTAACCAAATATCATGACTATATTAATTGATTTCATAGGAATTTAAGTAAATTTGAGATCAATTCCCAACCCAATTAGAGGATTATGCTCTTTTCCTTTAGGGAAAATAAAAATTCAAACATTAGATTGTGATTTGAAGTCAAATTTGGGAAACTTTACCATATGCATGATGTGTTTGATAGGATAAAATGACATGGATAGGAGAGTATGCTCTTCTCCCTAGTGGAGAATCAGAAATCTAGACTCCTGAGTCGTAATTCCTCTTCATTTCTTTCATCTGTAGAGGGTCTTTTAGTTGAGGAAGAAATATCTCGGGATGATCCAAGTGAGTACGAGTAGACGCCAACTCTTCCACCTCACTATAATCAAGACACTTCCTTGAGATGAAAATCTTGGAAGACTTAGTCAGTTTTGTCCTTGGAACATTGATGATCATTCCTTGGACATGCTTGGATGTTGTGTAGAGCGGAGCCGCTTGAATCTTGCTTGCGAGACTACACACGTCTAGGTACTCATAGGGCTATATGTCTCAATCTATCCTTGTGCAAGACTATGTGAGACAATTATGAAAGGATGCCTGAATTAAACACCGTATGCTAGTGACCACTCAAACTACCTCCGAAAGGTTGATAATGCTTGTGCAAGGAAAATAGTAATTTCCCCAAGACACTCATCATATCGAGCCCTCTCTTACGTTAATACGCAGCTAATATGGCCTCAAACATCCATTGTGTGTTCTTGGACTGTCATTATCTGAGGAGTCAGTGAGTGTGTTCCTAAGTCAATGGGCAAGTATTTCAAATCTCAACCAATTTTTCAAAGGATAGGTGTTGGAGTCAAAAGAAATTTTCTTGATGTGCTTGAAATCAAAATGAAAGATAAATACCTCAATATACCACCTCTCAGATGATTACAAACATTTTCAAACCTTCAGACTCACGAAAATATAACAGACAAACCCTGACATTTGATAAATTTTACTCATTTTCAGACTAAGTGGCAAGAAGAAACCAGCCTTTCAGAAGCTCGCATCTGGTATAGAGGGTTACTTTTGGTGAACATGATCGCATCTGGTTAATCTAGGATCGCATCCAATAAATAGAGCATGTTTAGGATTACATCTGGTAAAGTGAAGTCAGTGCAACATCATATACGGTTTGTTTAGGGTTGCATCTGGTTGGTCGCATCTGGGACAGAGAGTGTTTTGGCATGTGTCAGAATATTGATCTTTACAGTTTTGGATACCCTTTTTATTCCTTTGTCAGGATCAGTCATCACTGTTAGTCAACCTAAAATTTTTCATCAGTAAATTTGCAAGTCTACCCCACATGCTTTCTAGGTTTTTAAACAATCATCGTCAAGTCATGTTGTCATATCACCTTCAATCCTCTTTGGTTCCTAGCTCAATATCAGGGCATTCTAACCCTCTGACGCTAGAACTTATCACCTTGTCTTATCATATTCACACTTACCAATCCTTTGGACAAACAAACTTAGACTTTATTGAACCTTTTTACACATCAAGACACTTTGACAAGACTCCTATCATGCTTCCATGCTTAACATGAGACATAACCAATATTTTTTTGACAATTCAGAACGACCTCCTAGATTGATTTAATTCCATCATGGAGGGACATCAAGAAAAATCATATATCCAATGAAGACTCGCCCTCAACACCTCTTAACAGAAGAGAACAAGAAACACCTGCAATGGATATACCCTATGAATGGAATGTTGCATTTGACGAACACAATGATGAAGACAAATGAGATAAAGAAAATCATCATAACCCCATGTTTGAATATGATAGTGAGGAAGAAATAACTGAGGAAGAATATTGCAGACTTAATCAAAGCATGAAGTTTCAGAGAATGTTGGAGAAAATCATCGATGAGGACAAAGAAAAATAATTCATCCATTTAGCTTCTCTAGAGTTAAGCTCCCTAACTATTACGATGTTGAACGATTGAAAGTTGAAGAAGTGCAAACACCTATTTCAATTCTCTCAAAACAACTATATACATTACAAATGGAACTTAAGGAGATTAAAAGAGAGAAAGAGAGACCAACAAAGAAATACTCATTGGAGCACATATGTCCATTCCCATTTGATAAGAACTTAAACATGATTCCCTTTCCACCTAATATGGGAAGACCTACAAATGATAAGTACATGGGAGACATGGATCCAAACGATCATATGAGGAAAATTTTGTGCCTTAAGTATAGAATTCATGCATGAACCGACGTACTTGATGAGATTGTCCTTAGGGGGACCAGCCATGGAATGGTTCTCCAAATTAACACCAAGCTTATACACATTCAAACAATTGATCCAAAGGTTCATCCAACAATGCTCGTATAATATACAACACACTATTACTATGATGGACCTATAACACAAAACAATGAACCGAAAAATCTTTTATCAATTTCTTACAAAGATGGAGAAGATTTTCGCGAGATACTCAAGGCAAATACCTGAATCAGAAAATATGGAGATCTTCGTAAACAACTTGGTACCCAAAATAAATTATGCTCTTCAAGTGCAAGATTCTCCTAATTTTGATAAAATGAATAAAAATGCCATTCGAGCTGAAGACATCATGGCTAGGAAAGGAGAAATCACACTTTACAAAGAGAATAAGTACTCCAATAACAACAATTATAACAACAAAGATAAACCTAAATGGTGGAACAAGAATAATAATTTTGTTAATGATGGAGTTGTAGATGCATCAAATGTGAATGTTAAACCAGCCGTGTTTAATCTCATAAGTAGCCTACAAGAAAACAAAGAGGCTAAGACAATAACAACAACAATTCCAAGAATAAATAATGAGACAAACAAGAGTATGAATTGTATTACTATACCTAAGCGTACATTCACTCCATTGGGAGAACCCCCTGAGACATTTTTGAAGACTCTTTTGGATAATAAGATCATTACACTATCCGAGTCAAAACCATGGGAACCAGAAGTGAAACCAAGGTGGTGGAATGATAACTATTGTTGTGTCTTTCATCAAAATAAAGGGCATAAGACCAATGACTGCATAAAAATTAAGCATGTCATACAAGATCTAATAGATGAATATAAGATCAAGGTGGAGGGACACACTTCAAACAAGGATCATACGGAATTTACAAAACCATTTCCTAATTATGAAAAGGGAGAAGCCTCTAAGTCTAAAGGAAATTAAGTAAACTATATATGTGCTCATAATGATAATGTGATCAACATGCTAGAAACAAAAGAAGTATCAATCAATATGATCACTATCAAAGGTATAAAAGACAAGGTTGCACACTTGAATGCAGTAACACAAAGTCAAGAAAAGGTGACAATCAAGGGAGTTAATTCCTTATCAAAATAGACGACACCATCTAAACAACCTGTTATCACGATCCCAAAACCGGTGGCATCAAAACAAATGGTTTCCTCATCATCAGCCAACTACAACCTGATATATCAATTGAAAATAACCTCTCAAATATCCATATTTGAATTACTAAAGGTCTCTCTGGTACACAAGGAAGTTCTTGAACAAGCCCTTCATACAACCAATGTTCCAAAAGACTTAGATATAGACAAATTCCATGTTATGGTTGGTCATAGAACGTCTCCTCATTATCTATTATTTTTAGAAGAAGATGAAAAATCCTTAAATCATCCATATAATCAGCCCTTGCACATTGAGGTTTTATTCAAAAACATCGGGTGAAGCTTGTATTAATAGATGGAGGCGCGGGTCCTCCACGGAGAAAGATAACCATTAAAGCCTATTATGAAGAAGAGATATCGTCCAAGGGATTAGTTGTGCTACCTATCAGAATAGGTCCAATAGAACATGATGTGATCTGCCAAGTTCTTGATTTACCATTATCTTACAAGATATTGTTGGGTAGACCATGGATACATGATATGCAGGCGGTTCCATCCATTTATAATCAATGCATCAAATTTCCACACAATGGAGTAGAAGTTACAATTCCAGCATATTCAAGCTACTCCTGGAACAACATAAAGATAGATAGAATGATTCCCCACAATAAAAAAGTTCCTAAAGAGTTTATAGATGAAACCTCAAAAGACATGGTAACGAGAAGCTTTGGGAAATCATTAAAACTTGAAGAAACTAGCATGGGGTAATATAAGCTGGATTCAACACCATCATTGGCTAATCTTCCCTAGTCTCCAAGATCATATGGTAGACCATCAATCTCATTTACACCTTTGCATCAAACGTATTGGCTATTCTTGAAGTGAAAGGTATGGTTAAATCTACAATCTCTCGAGAAGAAGAAGAAAATGAAGATAAAGCAGTCTTATCATGGTTATATAGAGAGGAAAAGGAAGAGAGTGAAGTGAAACATGTGGAAATATCTCCAAACAAATATGGTAAAGGTTGTGATCTCCTTAAACGAATGAGATACAAAGGGAAAGGAGCTTTAGGAGATAAAGGTAAAGGACTTATTGAGCTAATACACATGGAATTCTGGAACACAAAAGAAAAAATAGGAATGGGCTTTAATAATGAATCAAAACACCCCACCCTAGTAGATGGTCCAATATTTGATAAGGAAAATGATGAAGAAGAAGAAGTGGAGGGCATACCATGGACATATGAGAGATTGTTTCATATAGGAACTGAGAATCCTAAATATCAAGGGGAACATTACATACCCACTCACTTAAGAGAACAATCAAAACACCATGTACCATTGTTACAACAAATAGATGTCCAAGAATTAGAGGAAGAAGGAGTGGATAATCCTCATGAAGTCCAACAAGAAGATGAATATCATGAAGGAGCACATCTAGAACAAGAAGAAAGAGGAAGTACTAGAGAAGAAGCAAGTAGCTCAAATATCATTGAAGATATATCCTCTATAGGATAGTAGAAAAGTCTACATCCAAATTAAGGACAATTGGTTACAATCGCACATGTCCTTGATCTACCACATTTTGATCCACGAATAGAAAATAGGGTTCATCAAATAAATATTTCTGAATTCATAGGCCGGTCTGAAGATAATATCTCAGATTCACATGATTATGAATGGGATCAGATGTCTGATGTTACTATGGATATTGAGATAGATGTGATTCATCAATTTGCACCTTCATACGAAAGAGGAAAAATTTCTAATACTACAAACATTATGATAGGATTAGCTAATATATTAATCCCAAGTATCATTGATGCAGACACGGGAGTCTTAATAAGACAAGAAGCATATCAAAGAGTATTAGAAGACATAATTCCCAACAATATGATCATACCAAGATATATAATTGATTTGGTTCCACTAAGAATAGCCCTTGATCAGATAAGAGAAAGAGAAGAAGGAGAAAGCTCAAACATTAGATCGCTAGAGTTAGGTTTACATAACACTAACAACGAAACTAATAATGATGATTAGACTCTTAATGATCTAAGTACTATAGAAGCTAACTTAACAGACCTCATCTTACCAGTTAATAGTCTTGATACTAACACAACATTGTCTTTAGAATCATGTGAATCCTTATCATTGATAAACCCTGAATTAATTGACTGGACTGAATCAAAGCATACAAACATGGTAAACTTTCCTAATGATTATACCTTGGCTTGCTATCTAAATGCTTTTGAACCTTATACCTCTTCCACCAGTGCAAGGAGCATAAATATAATAGAGGAGGATTGTTGGAATAATAGAAGGGTGTGTACTGAGAGGGGAGGGGTGAATCAGTACCCTTAAAAACTTTTGTCAATTTACCTTTAGTACTCATTACTTGCATAACCGACCATTGTAGTTTTTCTACTTCATGCATGCAATATCATAGCATAAATGTAAATGCATGTAAAAAAACATTAAAAATTTCATGAAACTCATTAACACATGACACAAGTATTTGATAACGCATAAACCCTTGTTAGAAGGTAAAAGATGCAGTGGGGATGCAACCCACAAAGCTTCACTATTTGCATAATGGAAGGTGTTTGTTAGGGCTACAAGTTGTGATCACTTCTGATGATCTTACCCCATTAGGAGTAACATGTTAGACTTGTTAAGTCTACTCGGTTAAGAGATTTCAGCAACACAATGTATGTGTGCACTCGGTTAAGAGATTTACATAAAGACTGTTAAGTCCACCTTCTTAAAGGATTTTACTGCTTGCTACAATTGTTAGAGAGTAAAAAAATAGGTATGACCTAATAGCTTGCAATCTTGAATTGTTGATTACAGATCCATTAAGTTCACAAAATATATGTATCACCTATTGTTATGGATAATACCTCTGTTCTGCTCGGTAGCCTTGAATGTAGTTCTTCATAATTGAATTCTTCTTTATTTTTTATTCTGCATGAAAACCTCTGTCTGATCCATAGATGTCCTTGGCGGATACAATCATTATGTTCTTGATTGATTAATACATCTATATATACAAGATTTTGACCTAATTATGTTTCACGCTTTTCTTGAAAAAAACTCTAAGATTAAAGGTTTACAACTTGACCTTGATCTCCTAGTTTGCGTGAATACAATCAGTTAACTAATTAAATCCATCATTTACTCTTTTCTTGATCCACAAGGAATGGTTATCCAACTAAGCAAAAAGCTATTTTAAAGACTAAAGTGCTTTAGCTGATGTGTAGTTTGAGATCCAGTTTTTCCAGTGAAATTTTGTCTCTCGGTGTAGACTGGTGCTCAGTGATGTCTCTTTAGACTAATATTCTGCTCGGTGTTCAAAATATCTCGGTGACCACTGTGCTTGGTGAATGTTGTTGCTCGGTGAGTGTTGTCGCTCGGTGATCATGACCTACCAAAACTGTCTTCTTGTATACTAATGACAACTTCTAATCCTTTAAGGATTATTAATCTCGCCCTTTGGCATTAGTATCAAAAACTTATATGTACAGTATATACACCAAGTATGTTACCTTTACAATGACTCCCCCTATGTGCATGCCTCGGTATGTAGATACACTGTATGTACATGTTTCCCCCTTTTTTGAAAGTAATGACAAAGATGTATAACTTACAGCTTGTCAAGAATGTGCTTATGAGATTGCTTGATGCCTGCCATCAACTTTTTCCATTTCTCCTTCAATTTCTCTAGGGTCATTTGCTCCAATGTGATTTGAGCGTGAATGTCATAGATGCTTTCAGATACTGACATCTCTGGCGTGGCAATTAGAGTATTTTCCGTAGTCATATATGTCATCAGCAATGTGAGATTCGGTAGTAACATGGCTTGTAGATCAGTTACTTCATCTCTGATTTTGCTTTCTTCCTTTTGTATTTCAAGTCTTAACCATTTAGATTAAACTAGCTTTTCATAATGTAGTTGGAATGCATTTGTCTTGGTTGAAAGACTTTGTGCACTAGCTTTTAGATCTGCATTTATCTTCGCTATCTGTTCATCATGCTCGGTAGTGAAGTTCTCAATAGTGCACATCTTTTGAGCTAAGGTAACTAATTCTGAAATAACAGTTTCTAATGTAGCTACCAGCTCAAAAAGTTTCACCTTGTTTACTGCCACTTCTTGGCTGATTTTCTCTGTTAGTTTATAGTGATATTTCTCTTCTGCTCTTTCCTCAATGACCTTCTCGACGTCTACATTCTGTTGTTTTATTTCCTCGGTCAGAACTACAAGTTGATCAATGATGGGTGCATTTTGATCAATCTGTGTGTCAGGAACTACCTACAATAGAATTTCCTTTGTTGTTTCTAAGAATTGTGAATTCTTGTTTTCTTGTCGGAGCTTGTCCTGTTGTGCTTTTATTTTGCATAATTCCCCATACCTTGTAAGTGACTCGGGATTAAGTGTTCTGGGATCATAGTTAGGTATGCTTATTATCTCCTTGAGTGTGATAGGGGCTTTACTGTTCTTCTTCTTCTTCTTCTTCTTCTTAATGTTGCTTGATGCAAGGGAGTGAGGTACAATAACAAGAGCCTTTTGTTGCTCGGTTTCTGTCATTAATTGCTTGAGAGGTGTGGTGTCATGGCTAGGTTTCTCGGTCAGCACATGTTGGTCATTTGTAGATGTCTCTACTTCAACCTTGTCTTGACTTGCAACCTTGTCTTCCTTTCCACTATCCTCGGTGGGTGCATCACTCGGTTTCTCTCCACTGTTATCTGTCTTTTCCCCTTGCTCGTCATCTTTTTCCATATGTTTGTCTGCTTCTATCTCAGGTGGTTTCTGTTGTGACTCAGTCGTTATATTTATTGCTTGCATCAATAAAGGCATATTAGCTGGTATTTGTGCCTGTGCAACATCAGTAGTGTCCTTTTCCTTTGTTTTCTCGATGGCAATATTTACATCTTCATCAGCCTTTGCATCATTATCAAAATCATCATGAGTTATATCTTGTATAGTGATATCTGGTGTTTCCCCTAATGATTGAAATATTTGAGGAATATCATCCATGGCCTTACTTTCCTCCATGGTTAAATCAATGGGATTGACATCCTCGGTGTCATTGATGAAAATGTGCTTGGGGATTGGTGTGGCCTCCTTTTCCTCGATGTGAGCAGTCTCGGTTAGAGCTAGTACCTTCTCGGGTGGATTAAAGATTTGTGTCCAAATCTTATTGCTCTTAATGTCAATATCTTCGAGCTTGTTCTGCAATACCTTGTATGCTCTGGTTTTCACAGAAAATTTCTTGGCATACTCCTTCATGGTTGAGTCAATTTCTTCAACTGAGGAGTTGGGAACGAATGCAACTAGAGATTTATCCCTCGTCTTCTTCTCCATATGTAATGCATATGTCCACCTAGCTGATATTTTGTCTTGTAGCTCCTGTGGAATATGATTTCCAAATTATAGAGGTACATACTTGTAAGCTACCATCATCTTAATGATTTCTTCTTCTATTTTTTTCTGATCCCCGGTAGACATATTTCCCCATTTTCTAATCTTATGATGTTGTATACTGCCTGTGTTGATGATTGACTCTGCAATTTCATCAATTGTCTTTGGTATTTTGGCCTTTTCTGCTTGGACTCTCTATTCTCTTTCTGCCTCTTCAATATCATCCTTGTCTTCTCTACCTCTTATATATTTCTTCCATTGTCTCAGCTCAGTTGAGTCTTTAGGCTTTCTTTTTAGATATGTTTTAACAATGCCCTTCTTCAATGGTGGTGAGTCTACCTTAGTTGTTTTGCTTCTTGTCCTAGATGCAACTGTTACATCAGTAACATTTTTTTCTTGGCCTTTGGAGGCTCTGCATTTGATTCTGTAGACTCATAATCACTTAACTCTTTACCTTCACCGACGGGTGACTGTTCCTCGGTGATATTTGTTGTTTGTTCCAACTCTTCATCAATTACCGAGAGTTTCTTCTTAAGTGTTTTCACCATTTTTGTTGCTTCTTCCCTATTTTATTGACTACTAATCCAGTCTTTATTCTTGACTTGGCTTCCTCATAAGTGCCAAATCTTCTTATAGATTTGTCGATTGGTTCATTTAGTAGGGCTTCAATAGCTTTTGTCTCCAGATCTATGTCAATTTCATAGTCCAATGGTGGCAACCATGCTGTTCGTGGGTTGGCAGTTTGATGAGTGTGGTGTCGGTGTCAACTACAAAGCATATCTCATCTTTGTATTGTTCAACCAACTGTACAATAATTCTCATCCTCTTCTGCATCCTATTCTTAAATGTTGTGAAGTAGGCATCCAACAGTGGTATGAAATTATCTCCTAGTGATTTAATGTAATCACTAATATGTGTTGTGATCGGTCGATTGGTGTCCCAAGTGACATTACCGACTGAAGGAAAGAAGTTTTGGAAGTAAAAGAATGTGCACATTAATAGAGAACCGAACTTACATGTGTTTTATTCTAGCTACTTCATTAGCAGCTCGACTAGGTCTAGTTGCACTCCCTTCTTTACTATCTTGTATGATGTGTCAACTACTCCACAAGCAACGTTGTTCATTCTTCTTGCTTGAAATATCTTGTATCCAATCACATATGCACCGAATTTCATTTTAGGGTCGGTGATTGAATTGACTTTCAGACCTCTGTCGTCCCATTCAGCTCTAGTTACCTTTTCAATCTTTGGGCGTCCAGGGTGCCTTAGGAATTTTTCCTTCTCGGTGATGGGGTATCCTGTTAGTGCGTGAATCACATCCTTTGTGATTGTCTTGGGTTCATCTAACCACATTTTACCATCATGCTCTCGGCTGAGCACAATGCATATCCATTCTATTTTGAATTCTTTCGGGAATAGTAAGGCATTGGTTAACCCTTTCACTTCAATGTGTTTGTACTCATCCTTTAGGTTTTCGTCCTTGCATAGCTTCTGATAAGATTCTTCAAGATCAATGTCTCCAATCTCTACAACTTTTCAATGAATGTATGCTCGGATGTCTTTGACCAGTAAAACCCTAGGTGGGATACTTAAAAATGCTCCCTTGTCGTCGAGTTGAGCAACAACCTCAAGGAAAAACTTGTAGTTTGGTTCCTCACAGATCGAGTTCTTTATTAGAATGACCTTCTTATCCTTTGCCATCTTGATCTTCAAGGTCCAGGAAGTGGTTTCCATTGTTCGTTAAATTAGGGCTTCTTCGCAAAAAACTTGTTGGCTCGGTAAGTCTTGATACTCAAAGGGATATTTGTTGAGAATGCCTGAAATCTGTTGGAGTTGCTTTAACAGTGTTGTGAATTGCTCTACAATGTAATCATTATGAATCTCTCTTCTTCACTCTGCAATATTCTCTTTAACATTGGGTGAACGAATGAGTACACATTTTCCCTTTTTATAGAAAAATATACCCTAAGTGATGCATTAAATGCTTCACCTACCACTCGGTTGACAAAGCATAGATGCTCAGTTAACACACCAAAGTCTTCATCTCGATGAGTATACAATACTCGGTATAAAGTGTCAACTCGGTTGTCTTCCACATGTTTATCGACGATGCTCAGTATATAATGTCAACTCGGTTATCTTTCATATGTTTACCGACATGTAGTTTATGCTCGGTTCATATTGACCAACCAGACTAGATTCACAAAATATAACATGCAATACCATAGTGCATCTTCATTCATGCTAATTTGTCATATTCTCAATGAATATAGGAACTGAAATAAAATATAGATTTGTAGAGTGCAGTTCCATACTTACTTGTATTGCTTAGGTGGGGGTGGTGGAATCACCTGATCCATTAGATGAGGTGTCACCAACTGTAGTGCTTGGTCCAGCATTATCATTGTTTTAAGCTCTCCTCCACATTTGATTTCTCATTCTCCTGATGTCTTCAATAGTATTTCCATTTGCAAAAGTGCTTGACTCTGTCACTCGCTCTTTGCAGTCCTTTCTTAAGTGACCGACCTTATGATAGTGTAAGCATGTCATTCCAGGGTTATTCTAGTTTCTAGATCTTATTATCCATTTCCTCATACACTTAGCAGCTATATGTCCATATCTACCACATGTTGTGCAATTTACCCAAGTGTTGTAATCCCAAAAATATGTATTACCGGCTCTTCTCGGTTGATATGTATTTTCTTGTTCTTTGGGTTTCCAGACTTGCTTTATCCTTTTTCTGCATTCATGAAATGTGTGGCCATGCATGTTGCAAGTAGAAAAATGTTTTTCCATGTAAGATTTCTTCTTTGGTTTGTTCATCTTAGATCTACATTCATGTGCTTTATGTCCATGCTTGTTACAGTTATAACAATTACCTATGAATGTAGAAGTAGTTTTAGGAATACCTTTTGCTTTGATCTTGCAAACATTTGATGTGTGGCCTAGTTTTCCACAATGATTACATGAATGCTTCTTTGGTCTTGGATTTGTGTAGACATTCCTTTGATCAATTCATTTTGATGATTCCCGATGCTCGATATACCCTAAACTGATATTATTGTTGAGTCTTCTTTGTCCATTTAGAAATTCATCCATTCTTTTAGTACTGTCTTTAGCTTTCTTGATCATATCATTATGTTGTTGTTGAATCTTTGCTTCATGCTTCAGTTTCTCATTTTCTTCCTTTAGTTCACCAATAGCTTCCAATTTTCCATTAAGTTCTATGTTCACTCGGTTGACTTCATGACTCATAAGAACTATTTGATTGGTGATCTCAATGTGATGTTTAGTAAGTCTTTGTATCTCAGATTATTTCTCTTGAAATTTTTCAGTAATCTTTCTCCTGTCATCAATAGCTAAAGTTATTTATTGTTCAGCTTGTCTTGCATTATTCATTACATCAATCATTCTTACCATTTGTGTCTCTTGACCGATCTGCAGTACTTTCACTTGTTCAGTCAGATGTTGATTGATTTCTTTTAGATTTGTAATGCTTCCTTTAGATGTGTCACATGTACTACCAGATCCAGATCCAAATGAATCAAATAGGTCAGGTATCTCTTCTTCATGATAGCCAGTTTCATTGTAGCGAGATGCCATGACTTTTCTTTCAGCCAATAATTTTTTCGTTTTGTTTCTTGCATCTTTGTATTGCTCAAAGAAAATTTGTATTTGCAACTTTTGATTCTCAATATTTTTATCAAGCTTATACCTTTCCATTGTATGATCTTTTCTCTCAAGTGATTAAAATTTTCCCAATAAGAGATCTAGCTCTGATACCAATTGTTGGAATAATGGAAGGTTGTGTGTTGAGAGGGGAGGGGTGAATCAATACCCTTAAAAACTTTTGTCAATTAACCTTTAGTACTCATTACTTGCATACCCGACCATTGTAGCTTTTCTACTTCATGCATTCAATATCATAGCATAAATGTAAATGCATGTAAACAAACATTAAAATATTCATGAAACTCATTAACACCTGACACAAGTATTTGATAATGCAGAAACCCTTGTTAGAAGGTAAAAACTGCGGTGGGGATGCAACCCACAAAGCTTCACTATCTGCATAATCGAAGGTGCCTGTTAGGGCTACAAGTTGTGATCACTTTCGATGATCTTAGCATGTTAGGAGTTACATGTTAGACTCGTTAATTCTACTCGGTTAAGAGATTTCAGCAACACAATGTATGTGTGCACTCGGTTAAGAGATTTACATAAAGACTGTTAAGTCCACCTTCTTAAAGGATTTTACTGCTTGCTATAATTGTTAGAGAGTAACAAAATATGTATGACTTGATAGATTGCAATCTTGAATTGCTAATTACAGATCCATTAAGTTCACAAAATATATGTATCACCTATTATGTTGGATAATACCTCTGTTCTTCTCGGTAGCCTTGAATGTAGTTCTTCATAACTGAATTCTTCTTTATCTGTCCTTCTGCATGCAAACCTATGTCTGCTCCATAGATGTCCTTGGAAGCTACAATCATCATGTTCTTGATTGATTAATACATCTATATATATAAGATTTTGACCTAATTAGGTTTCACGCTTTGCTTGAAAAAAACTCTAAGATCAAAGGTTTACAACTTGACCTTGATCTCCTAGTTTTCATGAATACAATCAGTTAACTTATTAAATCCATCATTTACGCTTTTCTTAATCCACAAGAAACAGTTATCCAGCTAAGAAAAAAGTTATTTTAAAGACTAAAGTGTTTTAGCTGAAGTGTAGTTTGAGATCCACTTTTTCTAGTGAAATGTTGTCTCTCGATGTAGACTGGTGCTCGGTGATGTCTCTTTAGACTGATATCCTGCTCGATGTTCAAAACATCTCGGTGACCACTGCGCTCAGTGAATGCTATTTCTCATTGAGTGTTGTTTCTCGGTGATCATGACCGTGCCTTTGAAAAAAAATCATGCAATAAGATTGGTCACATAGCTTCTAATTGTTCTGCCAATAAGGAGAAGAAAGATAACAGAGACAACAACAAGAGTGAGAACAGATTCAGAAGATTTAGAGACTTTAAGAACAAAGGAAAGAAAACATGCTACATTGTTGAAGGAGGTGTGTTGAAGAAAAATCCCTAATCTCACAAGTAAGTAAAAATGATACATGGATTATAGACAGTGGTTGCTCAGTGCTCACACCATATGACTAGTGATACTAATAAGTTTATTACTTTGAAAGAGCATAATGGTGGTAATGTTAGATTTGGAAATGATGCCCCATATCCTATGAAGGGAAAAGGTTATATAATTATGTTGAACAATACTAAATGTGATGTTGTTTATTGGGTTGAAGGTCTGAAGTACAATTTGTTGAGGGTGGCACAGTTGAATAATACAAGTCACCGACTGGAATTTCAAAACAAGAAGGTTAAAGTATTTGATCCGAAGGGAAATTTGATTTCTACCAGAGGACAATTTAAAGGTAACTTATTCTACTTTGGTACATCCATAAGGAGTTGTCTATTTTCTAAGATTGAAGATGTATGGCTATGGAACAAAAGGCTATGTCATGTTAATTTTGACAACTTAATCAAAGTAAGTATGAAAAATAGAGTAAGAGGTCTACCGAGTCTAGACAAACCTGAGAATGTAATGTGTAAAGGATGTCAAGTAGGTAAGATGACTAAATCGAGCTTTACAAGCAAATATTATACTACACAAGGTATTTTGGAGTTAGTAAACACTGACCTATGTGGTCCCATGAGAACGCAAAGCTACTATGGAGATAGATACTTCATATTGTTATTTGATGATTATTCTAGAATTATGTCGGTTATGTTTCTAAAAGAATAATCGGATGTGTTTCAAATGTTTAAGTGGTACAAGGCTAGAGTTGAAAAAGAGACAAGGAGACAGCTGGAATGTCTAAGATCTAACAGAGGTGGAGAGTTTACGTCTGATGAATTTACACTCTTTTTCAATGAATATGGTATAAAGAGGTAGATGTCTGCACTGAGAACACCACAATAGGATGGTATAGCTGAAAGAAGAAACAAATCCATTATGGATTGTGCTAGAACACTAATAATTAAGAATAGCATTTCTCAAACCTTCTAGAGATAAGAATTCATCACTATTGCTTATAAACTTAACCAAGTACAACTGAAGAAGGGAACTAATAAGACACCTTATGAGATCTAGTATGGACACAAACCGAATGTAAGTTACTTCAAAGTATTTGTAAATAGGTGTTATATTCTTAAAGATGCAAGAGATGGTAAATTTGACTCTAAAGGAGATGAAGGAATATTCTTGGGATATTCTACTAAGAGTAAAGCCTACAAATGTTTGAATAAGAATACTAATAAAATTGTAGAAAGTGCAAATGTGAGGATTGATGAATTTGTAGAGAAGAATGATGAAGACAGCAAGAAGGAACCCAAGGATTATCAAAGATTTGTCTATGTACAAACCGAGATTCCTGACACCTTACTGAAAGCACATATCGGGGAAGAAGATGAGCAGAGAGAGATTTGACCGAATAATGTAAATAAAGAGATACCACTGACTACTGAGCGTGTGTTGGAAAAGTATGTGAAAAGACACCACTCACCGAGTAAAATCATTGGAGACAAGATTGTTGGATTTCTGACAAGAAGCAAGTTAAGAGAAAACATGCTTAATATCTAAATTTGAATCGAGAAAATTAAAAAGATGCTTTAGAAAGTGAAGATTGGATGAAAGCAATGAAGGAAGAGATAAATCAAATTCAAAATAATAATACATGGACTTTGGTACCGAGACCAAAAGATAAGAATGTAATTGGTACTTAGTGGATTTTTAGAAATAAGTTGAATGAGCATGGTAATGTAATCATAAATAAAGCAAGATTAGTTTGCAAAGGGTATGCACAAGAAGAAGGAATAGACTATGTTGAAACTTTTGCACCTGTTGCTAGATTAGGAGTAAGAATTATACTAGAATATGCGGCTTATAAGGGATTCAAATTTTATCAAATGGGTGTTAAGTCTGCATTTCTCAATGGTATTCTTGAAGAGGAAGTATATATTGAACAAGCTTAAGAATTTGCTGAGAATACTAACCGAGACATGGTATGCAAATTGCACAAAGCACTGTATGGCTTGAAACAAGAACCCCAAGCATGGTATGAAAGATTGCATTCATATCTAATCAAAATAGGATTTCAAAGAACTAGTGACAACAACAATGTGTATCTGAAATGTGATAGTACTAACAAAGTTTTAATTGTTGATATATTTGTTGATGACATTATCTTTGGAGGCAATGACACATTGTGCAGATCTTTTGCTGAGGAGATGAGAAAGGAGTTTGAAATGGCTATGATTGGAGAGATTAAATTCTTTCTTGGACTTCAAATTCAACAGGTAAAGGATGGGATCTGTATTACACAAGAAAATTACATTAAGGAGATCCTAAAGACCTTTGGTTTGGATGACTCAAAACTGGTTGGAACACCGATGGTCATTGGCTGCAATTTATCTAAAGAGGATGAGTCAAACAAAGTCAATGAGACACTCTACCAATCCATGATTGGTAAGTTGCAATATGTAGTGCACATCAGACCTAATATTGCTCATGCAGTAGGGATTGTTGCAAGGTTTTCTTTTGATTTGAAGGAAACACATATGTCTGTAGTTAAGAGAATTTTTAGATATCTAAAAGGCACTGAGGATTTAGACCTATTATACAAGAGAGGAGGAGACTTTGATTTGAAATTCTACACTGATGTTGATTGAGCTAGAAACGTTAATGATAGAAAGAGTACAAGTTGAGGAGATTTCTTTCTGGGAGAAATACTTGTTACATGGCTTTAAGCAAGAAACATAGTTGTATATCACAGTCTCTGCCAAGGGTGAGTATGTTGTTTCAGCTATGAATTGTGCAAATATTGTGTGGATCAAACAACTACTAGAAGGTATGCAAGAAGAGATCACCAATCTAGTCACTATCTATTGTGACAACACAAGTGCTATAAACTGTATAGTCAGAAAATGGAAGCACTTCTGGTAGACTAGTTTAGCCTTCCAAGTAAGTGGTTTGGGGTCATATCAAGCACCTTGAATGAGTTCCTGACTTTGACCTGGCTTTCCCCCTATTCTGCCTTTCTTTCCACTTCTTTCCAACCTAATTTTTGCATCCTAGACTGCAGATCTGAGGTCTTTGACCTCAAGGTCAGGGTTGACCTGTTGGGTCTATGTCAACCTTGACCCTAACCTAGGTCAAGGTCAACCTCAACCTTGATCTAGGGTTCAAATCTCAGGGTCCCACAGTTTATGGATGTCGGTCTTTGCAAAAAGTTATTTCCCGCTTCCGGGTCAGCTGTTTCAGGTTCCGAATCAGTGATTCCTAAATTATATTTAACTTAGGTCCTCTCCTAGGGATAAAGGATTTAATTGGAATTTAATTCTCCTATGTCGGCCTCCATAGAATATTGTGCCCTAATTTCATATGAAAGGAATCTTTCTCCTTTCATTTTCTCTAAGTGATATTGAGAAAGAAGAAGTCCTCTATGAAAGCCTAAGCATCCTTGAGAAAATGAAAAACATCATCAAGTGAAGATTCAAGCAAGAAAACAAGAAATATTTGAAGCAAGGATTCATCCACCATCAAGTCTTCAAGCATTCAAAGAGATCCATGGGAGGCCATTGAAGGATTCAAGCCACATAGTGCCCTTTTGGTGATCTCTCTATCCACCTTCTTCCAAGCCTCTTCATATTCAAGAACCCATTCAAGATTTGGTGTTGGAGATCTACAAGAAAGAGATTGAAGACATCCTACATTCTAGATTCATTTGTGCATACATACTTGTGAATTCAAGGATTCGAATCCTCCACAAGGACTTTTACAAGCAAGGTGAATTTATGCATTTACTTTGTTTACTTCTGCAATTTCAATTACATATATTCAAGGTTAATTCCAAAACTAGGGTTTAACCAAGGCAAACCCCTCCCCCACAACAAACAAACCTCTTTTTCTTGCAGGTATAGGTTTGGGACTGCGGATTTGGACTCAGATATAGATACCCTTTTTGGCTTTCTTTTGGGCTCCGTGAACAGATTTTCTGTCAACGTTATGCAGGTCAGGGTCGACATTACTGGGTCAGGGGTGACATTTGTGGGTCAAGGTCGACCTTTTTCATAAGACAGTGTCAGATCGGAAAAATATTTTTGGGTTTTTTTCCTCTCTGCATTCCGGTTTTGAATCATACTTCAAATTTTCTAGAAACAGTCTACAGACCTCAGAAAATAGCATTTTCCAGATCTGCAATTCTTTAAGGTTGGTTCTTCTTCTCATCCTTTTCAATTACTGTCATATATCATATTTACATTGTTAATTAATAGAATTTAAGATTTTCCTCTTTGTTTTAATTTCTAAATGGTTGATTCATTTGTGCATTAATCCCTCTTTTGGGTTGATCAACTTGGATCTTTCATTTGTGCATTTGAGGATAAAAGTGGAACGTCTTATTTTCCTCTTAATACACATTTCAATATAAACTTCAATTAAATGTAAGGGTTAAGGAAATACAACACATTTCAAACCTAATTAATCAAACAACAAACACAAATATAAATCATCAATTTTCTTCCTTTAAATTTTGGTGAACCCGCGATAGACAACTCTTTCTTTTTGGTTTTAGATTTACATGTTTATGCTAGATCTTGCATGTTCTTTCAATTACAGTTAAATTTAATAAATCAAAATCTTGTGTTTGTTCATTAACATTGCATTGGTGTATGAGCTTTACCACTTCTAGTCCTACTTATAGTATCCCAGTTAGAAGAAGTCGTAGACTTATGGGTTCCTTTGATCCTGAGTCTTCCTCTCCTTTCCTTAGGATCCCGAATGATAATTTGATAACTCATGATTCTAATCCTTCTATGGAGCATAACTCTTCTCACTCATCTCATGATGAAGATGATGCTTTAAGATTTCCTCCTAAACAAGTGAAAAAACTTTCAACCAAACTTGATAAAATGGGAAATTGGCTTATCCAAGAAAACCATAATCAAGATTCCATCCAAGCTATAGAGGCCCTTAAGAAAGCCCTCCATGATTATGATCAAGGTGTTAATTTCTTGTGTGGTCTTACTCATCTTGTGCATTCAAATGTTAAACCTTTAGCCCAAGAAGCTCAAGAGTTAGGATTCACACCTATTGTCACTAGTGTAGAACCTTCTTCTGTTCCTTTACCTAGAATTCCTACTTATACTCCTCCTTTGATGACCACATCTCTCCCAACTCCATCTATTCCTATGAGTGCTCCGCCAGTATCTTTACCTACCTCACAACCTTCATATCATAGTGTGCCTTTTACTTATACTAATCCTCTTCCAACTGTGATTCCCAATATTCCACCAGTTGTGTCTTCTATTCATGTTGCCTCTTACACTTTTCCTAGTTTTCCTAATATTGATATGCCACATGTTTCCTCTAATGATTCCACAATTATTAGTTTGGCTCAAACTATGACATCTTTACAACAACAACTTGCATCTTTAACTCAATCTAAATTTAGCATTCCTACATGTGATATGGGTAGTCCTTTATCCCTAGACATCATTCGTGCTACTGTCCCCCACCAAGCCAATATGCCTTGTCTTGAGAATTACAATGGTAAAGGTGATCATGTTACTCATGTTAAAACATTCCAAATCCTTTGTAGTGATTATGCTCATGACCATAGGATTTTAGCTAAATTGTTTGCTAGAACTTTTCAAGATAAAGCTTTACAATGGTATTGTTCTTTACCTCCTTATTCCATTTATTCTTTTCCTAAACTTGCCAATGCTTTTATCCAACAATTTCAAAATAACATTGGTCCACAAGTGTCCTTATCCAATTTAATGCATTGTAAACAAAACATTAAGGAAAAATTTACTGATTTTATTGGTAGATTTAAACTTTTGTATGCTTAGATTTCCTATCCTGTTCCTGATATTGATATTCAACATATGTTTATTTCAAATTTACAAAAGGATATGAGAGATAAGATTATGATTACTAAATTTACTTCCTTTCAACAATTGTGTGCAACACTTCACCATAATCAATTACAAGTGAGTCAGTTTGAGAGCAACACTCCAATGGCTCCTGTTCCAGTTGATAAGAGTGACAATGCTCCTAATCCTAATAAATTTTAGAAAACTAACAACTATGTCAAGATTAATAAACAGATGAATGCGGTTGTTGATCAAGTTGCGGTTACATCCAACAATGCCACTTCTGCATCCACTGCATTCCGTATGAATCGTACATTTACTCCTCTCTCTGAAACTTTGCATTCTATAATGAGTAGGTTGTTAAGTGCTAGTATGATTACCTTGCCTCCTATTTGACCTCTTCTTCCCACCACAATAGCTTCAAAATCTTTTGATTCTCAAGATTTTTGTCAATACCATCGCCAGAATGGCCATGATACCAAAAAATGTTACTCTCTAAAGCATAAAATTCAAGATTTAATTGATTCCAAGGCTTTGACTGTTGATAAATTTGATGGTAACGGGAATAAATATGTTTCTCCTCCTAATCAAAACCTTCAAATCTATACGAATCCTTTACCTACACATGATACTAATACTATAGCTCAACCATCTTCTGTGGATATTTTTTACGATTCAAAGATGGATGATCTTAATCACATTGTGAATCGTGTGGAGGGTGTTGTTTCATCTCAACCTATTGTTCAAGATTCTTCACCTCCACTTTCACTTCTAATTCTACCTAAATCCCAAAAACAAATTAAGGATAAGTATCCAAGGGAACCTTTAATTACCTTTGATGATTCTGAAACAATTAAGACTCCCGATGGTCCCCTTTATATCTATGCTAGGATTGCTAAGATACCTACTCATGGTTGTCTAGTTGATCCCACATCTCTAATAAATGTCATTACTGATGAAAATATTTTTATGAAAGGACTAAAATGTGATTGTTATGATCCATCTGATGCATGGATCCAAACATGTAATGGTTTTTTTTATCCTGCACTTGGTTCTATTAACTTACATATTGAACTTTGTGGTAAAGTTGTAGATACTACCTTCATCATCATCCCTACTTCTGCTAAATTTCAAATCAAATTTGGTTTACTGTGGATAACTGCTATCGCTTCTCCCATTCATAAATGTATTAAGTTCATTCGTAATGGAGAAGTAAAAATGATTAATCATAGTTTGTATCAACCTTCTAGGCCTAGAGATTGTGCTACTCTCAATTTATTTTGGCCCTCATTACCTAACTCATTTCCTCCTCGCCCTAATCATCTCTTTCGCTCATACCAAGCTTACAAACATCACAAAATTGTTGAGTTAAGCATGCCTCAGATAGATCCTAATCATGGACTTTTGCCTACTCCTTCCATACCTCCTTTATCAATTACTTCTAATTCTACTAATCAAACTTCTATTATTTCATCGCAACCTATTGAGAATCCTCCCATAGAACCTGTAAAGGAACCTATTAGTTCTCAAAATATGCCAAACAAAGCTAGACGTAACAAATCTGCTAATGAACATCGTAAGAAGCGTAGAGCTAATGCTTCTATTATTCATAATTCTTTACCTTCTTTTGACCAACCTATGCCTAATGTGTCGAAAGAAGTCAATATTCATAATGATGTTAAGATGAATGAGTATGGTGATCCTATTCGCATCTTAGATCCCATTTCAGTCAAACTTGATGAGGAGGACACTCTCGATGATCCTATTGATCTTAGTGATGAATATGAGACCATTGATCTTGATATTGATCTACCTTGTATGCTTTCAACTCAATTAACAATTACACATAGTATCGAGCATTGTGATTCTCAAGAGGATCCTTGTTTGGAACTGGCTATCATTCCTACTGTATTGGATATAGTCCCTCTTGCGAGTTGCCCACCTTCCATCAATAAAATAAATAAAGATGGGGAGGGTCAGTAATGTGCTTGATTGGCTTATCTTTTATGGTAGCCTCTTTTTGTGTTTGCATGTTTTAATGTGCTTCTCCCGTAATGTAATTGCTAAATGTTTGTTAGATTCTTTTATACGATCCTTGCTACTTCGTTGGTGCAAGGTGATAAAGGAATCAAACCTATTGTACAATTCTTCTATATGTATCTTTACTCTTCTATATGTTGTTTCATGTTATGTTGTACTTTTGCTATTTGTTCGTAAATGTTCTCCTTGTATAATTTGCTCGGATCTACGACATGGTAGCACTAATTCTTTTTGGTGTCCAGGTTGTGGTCCAAAAAGATTCATCTTCGTAACCCTCAAGTTTTCTTTCCTCCATTGTTATTGTAGTTCTACTTTCTTTGGGGAATGATGTCAATTCATTTGCAATAATATCATATTTATATGTACATGTTATCTTATGATCATACTAACCCCACAGTAGGTAGATCCCTTATGTGTTCTTCTATATGTTTATGTTTTATTTCCCTTAAGTTGTCTTTGTTTAGGGGGCATCTCGTAGTGGAAACGTAATCCATAGAGTTGTTTATGTTTCTGTTAAAGCCATTTGCTCCTATTAAAGTGTTAGCAATGACTTTAACGTGGGGGCATACACTCTACTCACTTTTTGCACACACGCACATTCAAAATAGCTTTCAAGACTTAAAATTTTTTTTTCCCTTTATGGATTAAAAACTAATCCTTAAAGCATGGTCATTTTACTTTTTAGGATCTCTTGATCCCTCCAGTTTAAAATTACACAGATCCCTTGATCCCGCCAGTTTTCAATTTACAAAGTTTTTGATCCCTTTAAGAACAGATCTCCCCGATGGGTTGACTAGTGAGTAGCCACATTCACTAGGTAGTTCAACTTTGTCTTTCCAGTTCTGTTGTTTTCTTGTGTGGTTCACAATGGGACATAAATTCTCATTGGGAAAGATAATCACACCCTCTCTCTTTTTCTCTCTTTAAAGTGGTGTCTCTCTTATCATGATCTTAGGGTTGATAAAGACTTAAGTCCCTTGGGGGCTTGAGGATTTCTTTGTCCCTCTTGATTCCAATAAGATTCTCTTTTCTCTATGATTTCCTTTACCAAGAGTTTGCGTTGAGTCCATACTCTTGCTAAAGTGGGGGCTAAATGTATAGTCAAAAATAGAAGCACTTTCATGGTAGACTAGTTTAGCCTTCCAAGTAAGTGGTTTGGGGTCATATCAAGCACCTTGAATGGGTTCCTGACTTTGACCTGGCTTTCCCCCTATTCTGCCTTTCTTTCCACTTCTTTCCAACCTGATTTTTGCATCCTAGACTGCAGATCTGAGGTCTTTGACCTCAGGGTCAGGGCCAACCTTTTGGGTCTATGTCGACCTTGACCCTAACCTAGGTCAAGGTCAACCTTGACCTTGACCCAGGGTTCAAATCTTAGGGTCCCACAGTTTTCGGATGTCGGTCTTTGCATAAAGTTATTTCCCGCTTCCGAGTCGGCTATTTCGGGTTCTGAATCGGTGATTCCTAAATTATATTTTACTTAGGTCGTCTCCTAGGGGTAAAGGATTTAATTGGAATTTAATTCTCCTATGTCGGCCTTCTTAGAAGATTGTGCCCTAATTTCATATGAAAGGAAGCTTTCTCCTCTCATTTTCTCTAAGCGATATTGAGAAAGAAGAAGTCCTCTATGAAAGCCTAAGCATCCTTGAGCAAATGAAAAATATCATCAAGTGAAGATTCAAGCAAGCAAACAAGCAAGATTTGAAGCAAGGATTCATCCACCATCAAGCCTTCAAGCATTCAAAGAGATCCATGGGAGGCCATTGAAGGATTCAAGCCACATAGTGCCCTTTTGGTGATCTCTCTAACCACCTTCTTCCAAGCCTCTTCATATTCAAGAACCCATTCAAGATTTGGTGTTGGAGATCTACAAGCAAGAGATTGAAGACATCCTACATTCTAGATTCGTTGGTGCATACATACTTGTGAATTCAAGGATTTGAATCCTCCACAAGGACTTTTACAAGCAAAGTGTATTTATGCATTTACTTTGTTTACTTCTGCAATTTCAGTTACATATATTTAAGGTTAATTCCAAAACCGGGGTTTGACCAAGGAAAACCCCTCACCCACAACAAACAAAACTCTTTTTCTTGTAGGTACAGGTTTGGGACTGCGAATTTGGACTCAGATCTGGATACCCTTTTCGAATTTCTTTCAGGCTCCGCGAACAGATTTTTGTCGACGTTGTGCAGGTCAGGGTCAACATTACTGGGTCAAGGGTGACATTTGTGGGTCAAGGTCAACCTTTTTCATAAGATGATATCAGATCGGAAAAATATTTCTGGGTTTTGTTCGTCTCTGCATTCTAGTTCCGAATCATACTTTAGATTTTCCATAAACAGTCTACAGACCTCAGAAAATAGCATTTTCCGGATTTGCAATTCTTTAAGGTTGGTTCTTCTTCTCATCCTTTTCAATTACTATCATATATCATATTTACATTGTTAATTAACATAATTTAAGATTTCCCTCTTTGTTTTCATTTCCAAATGGTTGATTCATTTGTGCATTAATCCCTCTTTTGGGTTGATCAACTTGGTTCTTTCATTTGTGCATTTGAGGATAAAAGTTGAACATCTTATTTTCCTCTTAATACACATTTCAATATAAACTTCAATTAAATGTAAAGGTTAAGGAAATAACACACATTTCAAACCTAATTAATCAAACAACAAACACAAATATAAATCATCAATTTTCTTCCTTTACATAAACATATCAAAGAATCTGGTAATGCACTCAAAGACCTACCAAGTATCATTACTTGAGAGAGAAAGTACAAGACAAGCTTGTAATGTTGGAATATGTGAATTCAAAAGAACATATTGCTGACATTTTCACCAAAGCACTACTGAAGTATTCTTTTGAGTATCTTAGAGGTAAATTAGGGGTCCTACCCCTATCCAACATTCATAAATGCAAGAGGCATGTTGTATCAATTCTACGACACATTAGAATATCTAAATTTTGAGTTGATGCTAGTGATCACACTTTAGGTGATGCTTGAAGTTGTGAAAGGATTTATGCATGCAAAGAGATATCAGTACATGCAAGGTATGATTCACTACCTATTATGCTCTGCATACCCGTCCCTACATTTGGTGTGCAGAATGTTGGGTCCCGTCTTTTCGCTTTTTGCTCTTGCCTTGTTTCCTTTGTTTCCTTTATTTTTCCTTCGGGATTTGCTCCCACGAGGTTTGTCTTTATTTTTCTTCTTGTCTTTTGTGCCTCTGGGCCCGGTCCCAGAGTCTTTTGTTCTTCCAGAGCCAGATTTCGGACTCCAGGATTCTCTTCAACTATGTCTCCTCTCGCAAGAAGGCATACTTGCATGGAATCCCCGAGCCCGGAGTCTGGAGGTCTGCCTGTTCTGGAGTTTGCGGAGAAGAGTGTAACTTGTTTTTACCCTAAGGGTATAAATGGAAATTACCCATCACATTCACAGTTACCGCGATTAAAACACTTAGAGCATTCAGAGAGATCCTTAGGCGATTAAACTACGAATTGCTTTGTGCTTAGTGGTTGATTACAAGTTGATTTGCGGTGTCTATTCATGATCATTCGAGGGTAGGCTTGTTGCAGAGAGCTCCTAGTGTTCTTCTCCCTTGCTTTTCTTCATGTGTCCAGATAGGTTTTTGGTTTGCCCTTCTCTGGTTTCTTGTTGTCTGGTTCTTGTTGTTTCCTTTTGTTTTCATTTTGTCTTTGTTTGGTTGTCATTTTTTCCTTTTGTGTTTTTCTTTTGGTTTGCCTCTCGTTGGTGGGTTGGCTCTGCAAGAGAGTTTTCCGCCCTCTGTGCAATTGTAAAATAATGTATGTAATTTATATTGTCGTAGGGTAGCCATGTGGCTGTGTAAGCTTTGTATATCATGTGAATTTCTATAAGTTGTGTATATATGCCTCAGCCCTCAACTCTCTATATTCTACTATAGTTTTAGTGTATATCCTTCTGGTATTGTGTCGAGCTCACCACACCTTTGTCCGTGTGTTCCTTAATTTTTGAGCTCGCCCACGCGACAAAATATTGCCTGGTGTGGACTTGGCTCCTTGGTAGTTTCAACCATGGCAGTTTTCTCTCTCCTCCATCGAGTCAGTCTTAATGGAAAATTTATTTACCATGCACGCATTCAAGTCCAGCCAAGTGGCTTCCACTTCATGCATGTCTGAACAGTTGTCGACATTATCACCATAACTCCTATTTACTGTATAGCCATGTGACATCCACGTCAGCCTAGTACGGCTCATCTTCTGGTCATGTCACCCAACAATTAGTTTTCAGACTCCGGGTCCTATGTCCCCATCTGGCTCCTATTTCACTATTATCATATGTGATGGAATCCCCGGAGCCCAGATGTTGGCCAATTTCCTCAATTTTCATTATACGCACATCTTTCCCAAGATTTGACAAACTAACTCTTGCAGGTGCGAATGCGATGGTAAGATCTCCGGGACCTGAAATAGCATTTTATCTTATATAAATTCTAACGGTTGTCTTGCCTTGAAAGTTTCCAACATCGCACTCTCACCATGTCAGAGGCATCCACATCCTCTCCACCCAGGAGTCCAGATCTCCCCACCGCGGCAGTCACCAAGGCAGCTGTTAGGACTAAGATCGAGAGGGCCCTGGAAAAGCTTCCCCTGACCATGAAGTACTTGAAGGAAAACACTATCGCAGGATCAAAGATTGAGTCTAGTGTTTAGTTGATCACCAACACCAACGTCGGAATGTGGGTGGAAATGCAAGCCCTGGTAAAAATGATGTATATCCAATAAACGGTCGGAGGCCCATTAGCCGTCAATATCGGAAATTCTAGGATTCTGAAGGCTGCTTGCTTTCCATGTTCCGTGCAAGCCCCAGAACTTATTCTTACTCTAGCCACGCACTACAATTCGCCCATCCAGGCCATCATGCTTGCTGCCTCGGTTCCAACCCGATATCCAACTCCTATGGTGTCTTTGGACGTCACAACTTTTTAGGTCGGTCTGGGAATTCCCTAGTTTGATGATGCAGCCATCATCACCCGGTCCCTGGCCTTGTAGGAATTTATGGATTTAGAACACATGGCCCAGCAATATCTGAACAACAACTAGCTGAAGATGCCAAAGAAAGACTCAAAAAGGATGAAGCTGGAAATCCCCCGATCAAAATTCAAGGAAAGCATACAGATAGGGATCATAGCATTGTGTAGGATCTTTGGACAACCCCCTGCCCGAGAATTCTCAGCATGGATGTACTACTTCTTGCTCGGTATCTCTTCTGGCGAGCAATACTTTGATTGGGCCACCATCATCTCAAATCATGTGGACTCCCATCTCCTCCAGGTCACCCAGACCTCCAAATTCTACATGATGTCCTACATTCTCTAGGCCCTGGCACAACAACACCCTGTCACAAACAAGCTACTCACAACAGGTGTACTCAAGGTCGGTCTGGGCTAGAAGGCTCCCTGGGATTATTTCCCACATATCCAATGGGAGGCTAGTTTCCTCAGCTTCTGCCGAGTAAATGATGCCTTCATTTACTACAATCTCCTCACACCTACCAAGGATGTCGGGTACTGCCTCTCCAAGGAGGCAATGGACTTGGTCAGAAGTTATGGCAACTATTACATTCAGTTCCAGAAGCACACTTATATTCAGGTGATCAGCTTCTCCGGGAAACCCTATTTGTTGCCCAAGCACTGCGGGAACAAAATAATTCTTTTGGAGTACTGCCGACAAATTTTGGAGTTGCACGCCCTCTTCATGGTGAAGAAGGTAATAAATGTTTTGTTCCCAATAACCTATGGGAATTACTCATGTAGTCTGACTGCGGCAAGAGAGGCAGACGTCAAACTTAAAAGCTTGGGCTTAAATGAATTCTATCTGGTGCGGAAGAACTTTGATCCGCTAGGAAAAATAGCAACGACACTTCCCCGAGTATCAGAGACCCATGCATTTCACATGGAGGATTTTTGGGAAGATTGTCAGGATGATTTTGAAGTCTGGAGCTGGCACTTTGTCCGGATGATAATGGGGATGATGGAGAGGCTGAAACTTCAAAAATTCTCGAACGACTTCTCAAACACTGGGTCCGTGGTGGACCCACAATACAAAGAAAAGGGAGTAGACAAGATGGCTCTCCCTCCAGTGGACTGGAAGGCCCAAAAATTGAGGATATCACCCACGATGTGGTTGAACGCAACTACACGTATTTTAAAATGGCATGCCCAAGGAGCACATGCAAAGTTGGCTCGCTTGTGCGAGGCTCAACTTCCGGGTCTGGAACCTCCTCACAAGGCGAGGATAGAGGAAAAAGGATAATGGGGACCCAGTTGCAAACCCCATCTGTGACCCCCATATTAGAGCAAATGCAATAGATGCTGGCAGTCTCTCAGCAAATAAAGGATAAGTTAATCACACGATTGGCCACCCCGGTACGTATGACTGGACCTGTCTGTCCTCCCTCTTCGCCTTCATTGGCAGCATTGATGGTCCAAGCCATAGGGACTGGAGCGGAGGAGGAGCGGGCAACTATGATGGATACAGGGCCCCCTTTGATAACTAGGAGAAAGAAAAAGAAGACTAACTCTCAACCAAAGGTGGAGCCAGAACTTGGGATGCCAAGCATCCAAGAAATATAGATTCTTTCTTTCGACTCTCCGAAGCCGGACAAAGAACCCAAGGATATCCCAGAGAGCTCCCCTCCCCGTGATGAATTTGATGATTTATTTGGGACTGATGAATTTGGGAACTTGCAGGGAGATATTAGGAGGCCATTTGAAGAGATAGTTGCCCAAGAGGAAACGACGCCCCCTCTTGGAAGGAACATCCCAAAGAAGGAAGCTGCCCAAAAATAGGAAACTCGGGCAGAGGGAACAAAAGAACAAGAATAGGTGAACATCTCCGAAGTCCCGAAGATACAGGTAGTAGAGACCACGGAGGGTAGGCAAACACGGGATAAGAAAATGGCATCAGTCAGGGAAATTGGATCGACAGGATCAACAGTGACCCCAACCACCATATTCCAAGCACCACCTCCAAGGGTAACATTTGGTCAGGTAATTACAGTGGCTCAAACATTGAATCTCGGCCCGATACCTCCACCACCTCCAGAGAATGCACCAATTGAAGAAGACACTCAAGCAGAGGAGGCTAATGAAGAACAACAGCAAGGTGGGGAACAGAACCCTGGAGAAATAGATGTTGATCCCAACAATGCTAAGGGTGCAGACGTCAGGGTAGATAATACAAGCACTATCGAGACAAATCTTGTTGGTGGGTCTGAAAACACAGGAAAGGAGTCAAGGATGGCTCACAACACTAGGGAGACACAACAAAATCCCGGAGGGGAAGAACAGGAACGAATACTGGTAGCAAAGCCACCCCTATCGCAAAAATGGTTGGTAGAGTCCCGGAAGAGGAAGTCCCCAGCAACACCCAAGGCCCATCTCTCATTAGCAGAGATGATGGCCCAAACACAGAATCCTCCCAAGGCCAAAAAATATTGGACAGTCCATACTCTTCAGACTGGGCCGGGCGGAGATATAGTTGCGGTGATCGCAACACCTTCCTCAGATGCAGATGAAGCCACGGCTAAGGCCGATGAATACTCTATCACCGAAGTATCACTGGGGAAGAGAGGAAAACAGGGTGAGTTAGACATGTTAAAAGAAGCGACCAAAGCGGTGGAGGCTCACTATGAAAAGGAGGCCCAGAAGTTCAAGGTGGAAAAAGAAAAGAATGCAAACCTCATGGGGCTACTGACAAAGCTTGCACAGCCTATTACTGCCATTCCCCCGGACATCTCCACATCCAAGGCACCGCTCCCTCAGGGTGACATAGATTCACTAAGGGCGATGAAAAGAAAGGCCTGAGCAGTTGATGAATGGGTTACAGAACAGGTGGGAAACATCCAGCGTTTCTTTGTATCCACACTATCAAACTTATATGCGGCCAGCAATGTCCTACATTAGGCTGAAACTACTATCTCCATCTGGGAGAGAGACATTGAAATTTGTGAAGCATGGAAGGGTGAGTTGGAAGAACTCATCGACATCAAAGAAGAAGTTGTCTCCGAGGCCAGAATTTTGGGAGAGGAGTCTTTTGACTTTGTCCGGACCCAGCACTCCAGACTTGACCTCACATTGGGGGTAATCAAGAAACTGGTAGGGACCTTGCATGACAAAGCCCAAGAAGTTCAATATTCTTTTAATTTGTACAATTCATTTATCTCGAAGGTCTCCGGAGTTGATCCCTTTAGCACTGAAACATGCACTCCGGAGGAATATGTCATGGGAAAGTTCAACGAGCTAATGGAGTCTGGGTATGGATCCTCGAAGGGGATAGATGGAGCAAAAATGACATGGATAATTCACATGGTGCTCCAAGGTCATGATGCGGCAAAGATGGTCACATAATTCAAGGCAAATGTTCTAGATCTGGGCAAACAGGTAGATGTGGCCAAGTACAGCCATGCCTGCCTCAAGGACATCGACGAAGATGGGATTACCTGGCTCCTACAGACCTTCAATGATACCAAGGAACAATAAAATTCTCTAGGTTCCGGAGATGATTATCAGGAGATGTGTTTTGTATCTATTCATTCTTTAGGGAGGGTAAGCTTCCAGATCCTAGAGTTTCAGATCCCACAATTTTGTATTCTTTCAGCGACCAGTGTCTCAGTTCCCAGAGCTGACAGGTCACTGTTAGATGGTTAATGAAAGTGTCAGAAAGTAGGTAACCGCAACAAGGTACATCAACTCAGAGGATGATTCTGACAGGTGGTCTTCCCAAGGCGTCACCTCAACATAACACCTAGCGCATCGGAGATAGTGAGCCGCTTTCCCATTAATGAGGCATGTTGCCTCGATCCCCGGGGGATTGGATTTCTTCTACTTTCTCTTCAGCTCTCTTCTCAAGGCCGATTCTTCCACTCCACCTTTCTTGTCTCATTCTTTTGACATGTCAAACCTTTTCTATCTCGAGGTCTTTGTAGCGTGGTGCAGGTAGTACCGGCCACTGAAAATTGTATTATATTGTTTAAAGGGTAAAGTAAGTTAGGTTAAGATTAGGAAAAACTCGTGTATAAATAATAAGTCTGATCTCATTCCAAGGGTCGGCGAAATTGATGATTTTGCATTCCATAGCTAATAGCATTTCAGTTTTCTCAGTTCTTAGTTGCAGAGCTTAATGCTCCTTAGTTTTTAGAAGCTTTCAGTAGTTAAATGCTCCCCTGGAGCCACCATTATTGTATGCACCAGTGCTTGCTGGAAACATGTTAATGAAGAAGGAAGGGTTTTATCAATGGTTTTGTTAGCATTTTGATCTCCGGATTAATGGTATTTTGTGTTGTATGTTATTTATGTCCCTTGCTCTGATATTTTAAGTATATTAACGACCTTCTTTTCCCTCGCTATTGATCAAATATGAACTGATGGTTTTGTATTTCTTTGGTATTTAGTGTAGCATGTTAGAGCTTGGTTGATGTTTTGAATGTTTGGCATAACTATAGGTAGATGAAATATTTCTAACCCTGCAGTATCTTTTGAAGTTTATTTGGTAAATATAGTGAATGCTTGCAGGAAACCCCACTTACTTAAATCCCCAGAGAAGATAAGCCAAAATAACTAGCTATCCCCCCGAACAAAACAATCACACTCCCAACTAAGCTTTCGTACTGTCGAGACCCAACTCTCACATGCTTGAAGGCCCAGGGAATCTCATTTCCTCAGAAAACCTTTACAAATGAAGTTGGCCGGTACCCTGGTACTCGGTGACAACTTACATCTGTTAGCAGACCGGGTCACAAAGTCTCGTCAATAGAAACTGGCTTTAGAAGGAGGGCATGAACTCATCCCCCTTTAACGATTTAGATTTTACATCGCCTGAGGGTTCCCCAAGCCATATTTTTAGGAGTCAGGCCTTTAGTGGGATTGGATCATTTTCACCAGCAAGATTCAAAAGAGTCCTTAGATCAGCTCCCAATCCCTGAAGGTTTGTTGAACTCGATCCTCTAGCTTGAAAGAAATGAACCCCGAAAGCGAAACTAGCCACCATTGTCTAGGGATCTAGCACATCCCAGAATACCCAAGTCCCCCAAACGACCCTGGGAATTAACGCTCAACCTAGTCAAAATCTAACACCCCAATGGCTGCATATTTCAGCAACACTAGGTCCCCGATGGGAACTTTTTCGGGTGCAACCAATGATCTTCTTGTGCACCCAGAAAATATTTGTCCCTGATATGAGCATTTAGGCACACAAACTGCAAAAGAGCATCTGCAGACATACAAAGATGCCATGAACCGACACTGGATCCAACATCAAGATGTTGTGACCCAGATGTTCCCTCTATCCCTAGGATAGAATGAGTTGAATTGGTACCTTAACCTTCTCACCAACTCCATCAATAGTTGGTAGGATATGGAGGATGTTTTCCTAGCTACCTTTTGCATACATGTGGACCCAGCGTAGTCCCACAGCCAATTCATCTCCATTAGAAAGGAACCGAATGAGCCCCTCGTAGCATTCAACCACCAGTTCCAACGCGCCTTGAAGCAGTGCATGGGTCCCTTCATCCAATCCACTGATGTAACCATCCAGACCTACCTGAACCCGATGGACCCTTTTGTTGCTACTCTACTTTGGAGAACTACCGCCCCGGGTGACCGAGATACTTTGGCAAAGGTTTACAACCTGGCCTTGGAATTATCATGTGGTCTTAACAAATCTTCGGGCGGGATTGGGCAAAGCATGCCCTTTAACATGATACCCAGTGGAACTTCTTACGTCGGGGGATATAACACCAATCAGGCAATGGGTGCCCCCACGATGGCCATGAATTCCCCACCACCGCCATGGACCAACAGGCCCAATACGTATATCCATCTCAAGCCCAGACAACACCGGGTCTGGAATCCTTTCCCTGGAACCAGCCATAGCAAATGCAATAACCACAAACAAAACCTTCTGGAGTGCCTTTCTTTCAGTCATCCGTGGCTAGAGAATTGTCGCCCTCGACTTTGATGAATGTTGCTACTTCCCGAGGAATCAACAACAACAACCATCACATTTTGACGCGAACACTCAGCTTTCTACCGAGGTTGAATCCCTCCGGCAACTATTGTCCTCACTGACTGTGGACATGGGACAGCTGAAGGCGGGGTCCCTTGCACCCCACAACACCAATTCCCAGAGAGGGCATATTTTCTCCGGCCAACAAAATAACAATGTCGGAGGAAGAAATTTCAATAACAGGCCCCGACCCAATCAACAGCAATGGAACAACCATGCCAACACCAGAGGTATTCCTCCAAACCAAAACACTAATCAAGTTAGCACTGGACCTTCTCACTTCACGTCAGTCACAGACTTCCAGCCCATGACTAACTGATGTAGATTGCATGACATAGACTCTCATAACACGGTGAATTGTGCCACACTAGAGAAATTCATCATGATTTCCCAACTAGACAGATAAAAAACTTCTGATCCTACTCCCCCGAAACCTCCTATACAAGAGCCTACTCATGGTGTGTTCACCTGTGAGACCATCTTCTTTGGGGCAGACAGAGAAGACGAAGAGGAACCCGAACTATAGGTGTTCTTTAATGAATCTATTCTGGCCTTTGAGGCCAATGCCTTCACCAACCCACAGACTCCTTATAACACTCGGAGTTAGGCTGGTAAAGGACCAGTTTATACACCCATGCCTCCCAAAGATACTCCTCCCTGGGACAACATGACTGATCAGTTCGTCCCTCCAAAAGGCCCTGGCTCTAACTAAGCTAAGGACCCAGCCGAGGGAAGCCACCAATTCCTGGGAGGAAGGTTTGACATCACGAAGGTGTTAGAATGAACTACCACCTCCATGACCTTGATGGAGGTTTTGTTGAACTGTCCCAAGCAGAAGAAGTCTCTTCTGAAGCTCTTGGGAAACTCGAAAGCCGTCAATCACCCACCCAAGACTGTCACTATTGATGATGCCAATGTGACTGTCTTCTGAGGAAATACTGAAGATCCTCCCTTCCTACTAGGTTTGAACATACAAGGAAATAATATACATAATTGCCTAGTAGATTCTGGGGCTTCGGGCAACATCATGCCTTTATCCATATGCCAGAAGCTAAGATTTCGCCCCACCCCGTCTAACAGTGCAGTAATCCAGCTGGATAAAACTACTGTAAAAATGGTGGGTGAGCTAAAGAACGTCTGTATTCAACTCATCTAGGACCCTAGGATAGCCAGCGTGATTGACATCCAGGTGGTGGACATCCCAAATACTTATGGGATGTTACTAAGTCGCAATTGGTCCAAGTCCCTGAATGGATATTTCTCGACCAAATTTTCCCACTTGTGGCTCCTCTAGGAGAGAGAGTCTAACCAGATCCAGGTTGAAAGTGAGCCCCGGATGAAACAGGCACTCACCAAAGTTGGGAGGGTAAATGAAGTCCTCTTCTCTAAGACTTCCCCTAGGGTGTACAAACCCCTTAAGATCTTAACATTCAATTTCACACCTAGGGAGGACCCCATAGTTTCTCAAAGGACTCGGGACCTCGAAGAAAAACTAAGGGTTGAGGTTGACTCTAAGGGTACCATAGCGATCCCCGCTACACTCTTGTCCGGCACTTGGTGCTGAGTGCATTATCATAAACATTCAAAGCTAGAGTGTGAGCCTTGCCTCACCACTGCTACCCGGCACATCGACGCCCTCTAGAAGGAAGAACACAGTTGATTCCCTGGGACCTAGTACTTCTACTGGCAGTGCCTCTTCGACGTCGTTTTCCTGGGGATCCCAACCAAAAATCTCTTCGGAGGCAAACCTCACTCGCGTACCATCAGCGCCGGAGGAAACTCCTCCCAACCTTCCCAAGAAAAATCCAAAGACCACTTCTTCTTCCCAGCCCCAGACAACAAACGATGACTTGTGGACCCTTAAGTTTGATGGGTCCGAATCCAAACAAGGTTGTGGGCTGGAGTGGAATTATTCAACCCGCGGCAGAAATCCTTCTTCACATCTTATAGACTGTAGTTCAACTGTATGAATAACATCATGGAGTACGAGGCTTTGGTCCTTGGGATCCTATTTGCACTAAGGAAAGGAATCACTCACCTTCGGGCACTGGGTGATTCAGATTTGATCGTTAAGCAGGTCCAGAGTCAATACACCTATCAAGACAAAAGGCTGGCCACATACCACAACCGGGTATGGCGCCTTATCAAAGATTTTGATGCCTTTGGCATTGAAATTATTCCCTAGAGATGGAATTATGTCTCAGATGCCCTTGTTGTTTCTGCCAGCACGCTTGAGATAATGGCTGGCTCCTGACTCCAGAAATTTTCTATTGAGATGGTCCCCACCCCGTCCATTCCAAACAACGTCACCCATTTTCAGTTCTTTGAGGATGATCAGCATATCCTGGCCTTTATGGCCAATGTTGGTGTCTTTGAGGACCATATAGTGGAGGAGAGATATCATGATGATACTAGATAGGGTGATGAAGATGACAGGATCATGGACCTACCAACCAACACCATCCCTAAGGGGATGGTTGCACTTGAATGAATCTTCGACTCAGACCCTCGGGGCTGGGAAAAGATATCATCCTCCTCTGAGGGAGGAAAATTTGAGAAAGTGAACATCGGCCAGGCCGATGAAGAAAAATGGATACACATTGGCACCTCCTGCTCCCCAGAGGAGAAGGAAGAAGATTCTCGCAGTTCTCTGAGAATACATTGATGTAATCGCGTGGGGGTATGAGGACTTGAAAACCTATGATACATCCATTATGACTCATACTATCCCACTTAAACCTGACGCTAAGCCTTTCCGGCAAAAGCAATGACCGGTCAACCCACTGATCGAGCCTCTGATTCATCAGGAGGTTCAAAAACTACTGTCAGCCTGGATCATCTTTCTAATCCGGCATACTACGTGGGTTGCCAACCTAGTCCCTGTGAGGAAGAAAAGCGGTGAGATCTGCCTTTGCGTGGATTTCCAAAATTTAAACAAAGCTTCCAAGAAAGATAATCACCCTCTCCCCTCGTTGGATGAGGTATTGCAAATCGTGAATAGATCACAAATGATGTCCTTCTTGGATGGATACTCCAGGTATAACCAAGTCATGGTTAAATATGAAGATAGAGACAAAATGACATTTACCACCAAGTGGGGAACATTTTCCTATCAGAGAATGCCCTTTGGCCTAATCAACGCAGGGGCCACATTTCAAAAGGCTATGGACATTGCGTTTGAGGGCCTTGTGAACTAGTGTATAATCATCTACATGGATGATTTGACCATCTTTCTCAGGACAAGCGTGATCATTCTGCCCACCTCACCTAGATTTGTGAGAGATGTCATCGGTATGGAATATCCCTCAACCCTAAGAAATTCATATTCGGGGTCACTGAAGGGAAGTTGCTTAGGCATATTGTCTCCAAGAAGGGTATATCCATTGACCCTGAGAGAGTTGAAGCGCTGCTAAACCTACAAATGCTCGGCAAAAAGAAGGAAATGAGATCTTTCTTTGGAAAGATCAATTTTGTCCGGCGGTTCATCACCGGATTCGCCAAGATCATACAATGAAATGATGAAGAAAGATACTAAGATTGAGTGGAGCCCTGAGGCAAAGTGAGTGTTTGCCCAGATTAAACAAATGATAACGGAGGCCCCAGTCTTGGCTAGTCCAGACTATTCCCTCCCATTTTACATATATTCCTTTGCTTCGTCGCATTCTACAGTGATAGTTTTGACCCAGAAGGTCGGAGGGGAGGAAAAACCAATAGCTTTCATGAGCTCCCCCTTTAAGAACGCCAAAGTCCAATATTCGCCTTTGGAAAAATAGGTCTTTTCTCTCGTCCATGCCATGAAGAAATTCTGGCATTATATTCTTTGAAACAAAGTGCATGCTATCATCCCGGACCAGGAAGTAAAATCTCTACTGATGCAGAGTAAACTGGGTGAAAGATGGGGGAAATAGATGGCCATCCTCCAAGAGTATGATCTGGAAATGCAACCCATGAAGATAGGCTAAGGCTAGGGACTATGTAGAGTGATGGCAGGAGAGACTCCACACATCGAATGTCAAGCATATACAGTGGAGTCCATCACTTAGGATCCATGGTACATAGACCTGGTGTACTTATTGTTGAACAACAGATGCCCGGAGGGATTTCCTACAAACAAAAGTCGCACCCTATGATTGAAAAGTGCGCACTTCATGATAAAAAAATGCCACACTTTTTTGCAGGAACTATGAGGGAGTGTACCTCTGGTGCATTGATAGGGTTCAAGCTACAAAGATAATCAAAGAATTCCATGGGCAGTTTGGAACTGGGCATGGCTCAGCTGACGTCATTGCCCATCAAATCCTCCGGGCCAGATACTATTCACCCTGTATCTTTAAAGATGTTTACACTCACGTCAGGAGATGCCACACTTGCCAGACCGCGACACATCGTGAGTGGAACCCGGCCATGCCTTTGCATCCAGTCTTCGAAGCTAGACCTTTCACCTAATGGCCATTTGACTTTATCAGGGAAATCAACCACAACTCTTCTGCCAACCACCGGTACATCTTGACTGCTACTGATTATTGCACCTGATGGTCTGAAGCGATCCCTTGCAAAAACAACACGACAGATGTAGTCATAAAATTCCTAGAAGAAAACATCGTCACGCGATTTGGAATGCCTTTTGCTATAGTATGTGACAATGGTCCGACGTTTTTTTTGGCACAGTTACTTGAATGGACCTATGACAGAAAGATCACTCTGAAGTTCTCCAACAACTATTACCGTCAGGGGAACGATGTTGTTGAATCAACCAACAAAAATTTACTTGAGGTGATAAAACATCTATTAGAATAGAATCCCCGGGACTGGCACCAAAAGCTTAGATTCACCCTCTAGGCAAATCGTATCCGAATAAAGGAAACCCTAGGGACTTCCCCATTCCACCTTGTTTATGGCCAAAATCTAGTATTCCCTATTAACTTACAGATCCTGGTGTTCCAGTTCATGCAGGAATTCGGCAACTGGGACAACATCGTGGAAGTCCAGCTCCTAAATTTGATGCGAATGGAAGAACAAAGAGACACAGGCCTTGAACACTTTGCACGTCACCAAGCAGTAGTAAAATGATGGTTTGACCAAAGAACCCAGTATAAGGCCTTCCAGATTTCAGACTTAGTCCTTTTGTGGGACAAGGCCCGAGAAAAGAAAGGAAAGCACACCAAATTCTAGCAACTCTAGCTTGGACCATACTTGATATCTAAGAGCTACAGGGCAAATGCTTATCACCTCAGTACCATGATCAGAGAAGTCATTCCATTGCCCGTCAATGGACAGTTTCTCAAACATTATTTTGAATGAGGTGAGTTTGTCCAGAATTATATTTTATGTAAAGTTCTGCTTGTAAATATCCTTCCCAGTGCTCTATTTGGGGTGCCTTGCCTTGTAAATAGTTTTGTTGGCTGTCCTCCGGGACCACCCCTTTTTCTTTTCATTTTGTTTTTTTTGCTTCATTCTTTATTTTCCGGGTTCCCAGTGTTTTGCCCTCCCTTTTGTAGACCGGTATGCCTCGCATAACATCTAGTCTCCGGAATGGTACTTTTTGCATTTCGGTGAACTTGGAATCTATTGTTAGCATGGTGGAATTGGTCTGCACTCCGGAGTTATTTTATAAGTTTGGTAACAGGCTATGAGTAATCTTCATCAGATTCATCTCTGAAACTCTGGAAATCAGTTAGATCAAAATCAAAAGGAACAAATAATCAGACACACTGAGAATAGATCGGTCGCATTAGTTTATTGGCCCAAGTCTAAAAAACATTTAAACTCTTTCCGGGTCTGGAGTTCTCTTCCCCATTTGGAAATTTGAAGTGGATGGAAAGGTGAAAGAAGTACCGCCTCAGAAATTGGCTAAGCTTAAGGTCTGAGGTGAAAGAAGTACCGCCTTCCCATTCATAAAAGGAAAGAAAAGAAAGGAAAGAACTAAAGATGGGGGAGGAATTCTGGTATCCAGGGGAAACAAGCAGATTTGATGACTTTGGGTTGATATATTTAGTGCCTCTTCTCTACTTCTCCCATAGGTCATCGGCTTGATTTTCTTTCAAAGCACACACTTCCCAACTGACGAAGGACCAAGGATTGAATCATGTATGGGCCAGATTTTCTCAAACGCTTCGCACCTTGCAAGCAAGATGCTCCAAGTAACGATTGATTTCGATTTTTCTAACCAGAGATTCTTCAGTTCTTGAATACGCTAAGGCATTCATCCTAGATAGTCGCCATTTGTTATGCCCTACATACCCATCCCTACATTTTGTGTGCAAAATGTTGGGTCCCCTCTTTTCGCTTTTTGCTCTTGCCTTGTTTACTTTGTTTCCTTTGTTTTTCCTCTAGGCTTTGCTCCCGTGAGGTTTGTCTTTCATTTGCTTCTTGTCTTTTGCGCCTCCAGGCCAGGTCCCAAAGTCTTTTGTTCTTCTAGAGCCGAATTCTGGACTCCGGGATTCTCTTCAACTATGTCTCCTCTTGCAAGAAGGCATAGTTGCATGGAATCCCCGGGCCCGGAGTCTGGAGGTCTGCCTGTTCCAGAGTTTGTGGAGAAGAGTGTAACTTGTTTTTACCCTAAGGGTATAAATGGAAATTACCCATCACTTTTATAGTTACCATGATTAAAACACTTGGAGCATTCAGAGAGATCCTTAGGCGATTAAACTGTGAATTGGTCTGTGCTTAGTGGTTGATTACAAGTTGATTTGCGGTGTCCGTTCATGATCGTTCGAGGGTAGACTTATTGTAGAGCACTCCTGGTGTTCTTCTCTCCTGCTTTTCTTCGTATGTCCAGGTAGGTTTTTGGTTTGCCCTTCTCTGGTTTCTTGCTGTCTGGTTCTTGTTGTTTCCTTTTGTTTTTGTTTCATCTTTGTTTGGTTTTTCCATTTCTACCTTTTGTGTTTTGCTTTTGGTTTGCCTCCCGTTGGTGGGTTGGCTCTATTAGAGGGTTGTCCACCCTCTGTGTAGTTGTGAAAAAATGTATGTAATGTATATTATCGTAGGTTAGCCCGTGTGGCTGTGTAAGCTTTGTATATCATGTGAATTTCTGTAAGTTGTGTATATATGTCTCAGCCCCTGGCCCTTTATATTCTACTGTAGTTTTAGTGTATATCCTTCTGGTATCGTGTCGAGCTCACCACACCTTTGTCTATGTTTTCCTAAATTTGTGAGCTCGCCTGTGCGGCAAAATACCGCCTGGTGTGGACTCGGCTCCTTGCTGGTTTCAACCATGGCAGTTTTCTCTCTCCTTTATCGAGTCAGTCTTAATGGAAAATTTATTTCCCATGCACGCATTCAAGTCCATCCAAGTGGCTTCCACTTCACGCATGTTCAGACAGTTGTTGAGGTTATTGCCATAACTCCTATTTACTGCATGGCCATGTGACATCCACGTCAGCCTAGTACAACTCATCTTCCAGCCATGTCACCCAATGGTTAGTTTTTGGAATCTGGGTCCTATGTCCCCATCTGGCTCCTATTTCACTGGTATCATATGTGCTGGAATCCCTGGAGCCCTAGATGTTGGTCAGTTTCCTCAATTTTCATTATACGCACATCTTTCCCAGAATTTGACAAACTAACTCTTGCAGGTGCGGATGCGATGGTAAGATCTTCGAGACCCGGAATAGCATTTTATTTTAGATAAATTTTGACGGTCGTCTTTCCTTACAGGTTGCCAACATCACACTCTCACCATGTCAGAGGCATCTGCATCCTCTCCACCCGGGAGTCCAGATCTCCCCACTGCGGCAGTCACCAGGGCAGCTGTCAGGACTAAGATCGAGAGGGCCATGGAAAATCTTCCCCTAACCATGAAGTACTTGAAGGAAAACACTATTGCAAGATCAAAGATTGAGTCCAGTGTTTAGTTGATCACCGACACTAGTATTGAAATGTGGGCGGAAATGCAAACCCTGGTAAAAATGATGTATATCCAACAAATGGCTGGAGACCCATTAGCCGTTAATATCAACAATTCTGGGATTTTGAAGGCTGCTTGCTTCCCATGTTCTGTGCAAGCCCCAAAACTTATTCTTACTCTGGTTGCGCACTACAATTCGCCCATTCAGGCCATTATGCTCGCTGCCTCGATTCTGACCGGATATCCAACTCCTATGGTGCCTTTGGATGCCGCAACTTTTCAGGCTGGTCTGGGAATTTCCCAGTTTGATGATGTAGCCTTCGTCACTCGGTCCCTAGCGTTGCAAGAATTTATGGATTTGGAACACATGGCCTGGAAATATTTGAACAATAACTGGTTGAAGACACCAAAGAAAGACTCCAAAAGGATGAAGCTAGAAATCCCCCGATCAGAATTCAAGGAAAGCATACAGATGGGGATCATAGCATTGTGTAGGATCTTTGGACAACCCCATGCCCGGGAATTCTCAGCATGGATGTACTACTTCTTACTCAGTATCTCTTCCGGCGAGCAATACTTTGATTGGGCCACCATCATCTCAAATCATGTGGACTCCCAACTCCTCTAGGTCACCTGTGTTAGAGTAATCTTTAGTAATTACTCTTTAGTGCTTAAGTTAGACTTAGGAAAGTTTCCTTTTTCTGAGTTGTTTCCCTTTTAGGGTTTCGGTATCCTTTATAAGGATTGATCGGCTTTCTTTTCATAACGAGATTGTATTATTTTAATCATTGTTAATAGAAGCTTATTTCTGTCACAATGCTTTTTCAGTCTCTGGCCTATCGGTCGCCCTAGCTTTCTCTTTATGTCTTCATTCTGTTTGTAATAGCTATGCATGCAGGTGTTCTTGGGTAGATTGATGTTCATCAATCTTAACATGGTATCAGAGCTCTCCTGCATCCGGCTGTTCGTTCTCTGTTGAAGCAGCGAGGGTTTGAAGCTTTCAAAAGCTTTTCTGGCATTTGTCTCTGGTTCTGGGGGGTCTTTATTTTTTGGAGCTATTTGAGCCGAAAAGGACTCCACCATTGCGTCCAGAAGGCCCGGGAGAGTCGAAATCATATAAAATTTTAACCATTTTGGGCACCGGGGCTCTGGAAACATTTTCTTGCCCTCCCAAGGGCCGTACGGATGAGAAAATTCAAAAAAAAATTTAGAAAAATCATTTTTTAAATGATTTTTCGCTTATTTAAAAGCGCTGCCTTTTGTTTTAAAAAGGCGCCACCGGGGGGCCGCCACCGCCCCACCGGGGCTCGGCCACCGCCGGTGGCCCCTTTGTTTCTCACGGCCCGCGCCGCTCTGCACTCTGTAGAACCCCCGCCGCTCAGCCGCTGTGCGGCCCTCCCCACCACGCCCCCGCGCCCGCCACTTCGGTCGCAACCTCCGGCTCTCCCTCAGGCGCCGCGGCCCCTCGCCGCCCTCAGCTCAGCCGCCCCGCGCGCAACCCCCGCTCCGCCCCGCCGGTGACGAGATTTCTTGCAGCCCCGCGGGCCTATTTGCGATAGCCGTCGGTCATATGGAGACCAGGGGCTACGGCCCAGCCCCTGGAACGCGCCATGCGCCCGAGGGCCTATTTTTTAGCCCCTGGGGGCTTTTTTGGCCCTTTTGGAGCATTTTTGGGCCTTTATCACCTTTTTCGCTCTATAGGGAGCATACAGAGGTCTTTTTGGACTTCTTTATATCGTCAGAAAGCTCTTTCCGAGCTCTTTCCGACTATGATGATTAGGTTTTTTGGTTCCACCGTTTTGATAGCTTTTTTGTTGTTGAAGTTCGATGTCTTGCTTTGCCTTCCGGGAGTCATATCTGGCTCATCCGGACTCCTTTTTTGGCAAACAAGATATCATCGGAAAGCTTATTCTGTGTAATATTCAGTGGCAGAGGTATTTCTTCCAGATTCTGCTCTAGGTTTTCACTCCTCCGAGTTATGCAGTTTATGCCCTCTGGTGGTGTGCTTGGTTCTACAGGTCCGGGGATCTCTTCCTCTGAGTTCATAGTTCACTCTACTTTCTTACTTCTGAGCTTGTATGCTCTTTCTGATGCATTTGTATTCTATAAACGCACTGAGATAAAGTGCCTTCTTCTGCTTTTTTGGGATCTTGTACACCTGGTTCAGTCTTTGTACCCGCACTGTGTTATAAAGTGACATGGGGGGATTTTGATGCATTTGCCGCTATAGGCGCATCTACTTTTGTCAAGTGAGTGTACCTTCCACGACATTAGCCCATGTAGTCTATGTCGATGACACCGCCCTTTATCCTGTGTTTGTACCTCTGTTACACTTGGTGTTCCTGGTTCTTCTTCTGCAGTTGTTTCTGGTACTGCATTTCAGTGTTCCTGTCACCTCTCCCAATTCAGCATTATGGGGGGTTCACCTGTTGGTTCTATTGCTTCCTTGGTTCGGTTGAGTGATCTACGTATTCAGTTCTTGTTCCTATGTACTAGGTGGATGCAGTGGCTAGGCACCTATGCATTTCGGTGAGATGGATCATCTACTATATAGACACTCATTCATTCCTACTTTTGGAGGTCACCTCTTCGATTGATCAGCTCTTCAGACACTTGTCTTCTCTACCTGATCATGCACTTCAGTGGGGGTTCTAGCAGTATCTTCTGA
>MU224437.1:254792-310501 GCA_018584345.1 Thuja plicata
TTCTTGCTCTATTCTTTTCCCTTTATGTTTTGGGTACCTGATCAGGCCTAGTTGTCGGGACCCATCTTTCCTGCTTTCTGCAGTAGTTTAGCAGTTTTGCTTCTCCCTAAGTTACACTTAAGGGGGGGTGTTAGAGTAATCTTTAGTAATTACTCTTTAGTGCTTAAGTTAGACTTAGGAAAGTTTCCTTTTCTGAGTTGTTTCCCTTTTAGGGTTTCGGTATCCTTTATAAGGATTGACCGGCTTTCTTTTCATAACGAGATTGTATTATTTTAATCATTGTTAATAGAAGCTTATTTTTGTCATAATGCTTTTTCAGTCTCTGGCCTATCGGCCGCCCTAGCTTTCTCTTTCTGTCTTGATTCTGTTTGTAATAGCTATGCATGCAGGTGTTCTTGGGTAGATTGATGTTCATCAATCTTAACAACCTGGACCTCCAAATTCTACATGATGTCCTATGTTCTCTGGGCCCTGGCACAACAATGCCCTGTCACAAATGGGCTACTCACAACAGGTGTACTTGGGGTTAGTCCGGGCCAGAAGGCTCTCTAGGATTATTTCCCACAAATCCAACGGGAGGCTAGTTTCCTCAGCTTCTGCTGAGTAAATGATGCCTTCATTTACTATAATCTCCTCAAACCTACCAAGGATGTCGGGTACCACCTGTCCAAGGAGTCAATGGACTTAGTCAGAATTTATGTCCACTATTACATTTAGTTCCAACATCACACTTATATTTGGGTGACCATCTTCTTCGGGAAACCCTATTTGTTGCCCAAGCACTGCGGGAATAAAATAATTCTTTTGGAGTATTACCGGAAAATTTTGGAGTTGCACGCTCTCTTCATGGTGAAGAAGGTAATAAATTTTCTATTCCCAATCACCTTTGGGAATTACGCATGTAGTCTGACCGCAGCAAGAGAGGCGGACAACGAGATTAAAAGGTTGGGCTTAAATGAATTCTATCTGGCGCGAAAGAACTTTGATCCGCTAGGAAAAATAGCAATGACACTTCCCCGGGTATCAAATCCCCATGCATTTCACATGGAGGATTTTTGGGAAGATTTCTAGGATGATTTTGAAGTCCAGAGTTGGCACTTCATCTGGATGACAATGGGATGATGGAGAGGCTGAAACTTTGAAAATTCTCGGATGACTTCTCGGACACCGGGTCCATGGTGGACCCACAATACAAAGAAAAGGGAGTAGACAAGATGGCTCTCCCTCTAGTGGACTGGAATGCCCAGGAAGACCCAACAATCGAGGTTGTCACCCACGACATGGTTGAACGTAGCCACACATATTTTAAAAAGGCATGCCCAAGGAGCACACGTAAAGTTGGCCTGTTTGTGCGAGGCTCAACTTTCGAGGCTGGAACCTCCTCACAAGGGGAGGATAGAGGAAAAAGGATAATGGGGACCCAGTCGCAAACCCCATCTGCAACCCCCCATAGTAGAGAAAATGCAACAGACGCTGGTAGTCTCCCATAAAATGAAGGATAAGTTAATCATGTGGTTGGCCACTCCAGTACGTATGACCGGACCTGTCCATCCTCCATCTTCCCCTTCATTGGCAGCATTGATGGTCTGAGCCACAGGGACCGAAGTGGAGGTAGAGCGGGCAGCTATGATGGATGCAAGGCCCCCTTTGATAACTAGGAGAAAGAAAAAGAAGACTAACTCTCAACCAAAGGCAGAGCCAGAACTTGGGATGCCAAGCATCCAATAAATACATATTCTCTCTTCCAACTCTCCGGAGTCGGACAAAGAACCTAAGGATATGCTAGAGAGCTCCCCTCCCCGTGACGAATTTGATGATTTATTTGGGAATGATGAATTTGGGAACTTGCAGGGAGATATCAGGAGGGCAGTTGAAGAGATAGTTGTACAAGAGGAAACGACGCCCCCTCTTGGAAGGAACGTCCCGGAGAAGGAAGCTGCCCAAAAATAGGAAACCCGTGTAGAGGGAGCAAAAGAACAAGAACAGGTGAACATCTCTGAAGTCCCAAAGATACAGGTAGTAGAGACCGCGGAGGGTAGGCAAACACAGGATAAGCAAACGACATTAGTCGGGGAAGCCAGACAGACAGGATCAACCGTGACCCCAACCACCATATTCCAAGTGCCACCTCCAAGGGTAACATTTGGTGAGGTAATTATAGCGGCCTAAACATTGAATCTCGGCCCGATACCTTCACCACCTCTAGAGAATGCACCAATTGAAGAAGATACTCCAACAAAGGAGGTTAATGAAGAACAACAACAGGGTGGGGAATAGAACCCCGAAGAAATAGATGTTGATCCCAACAATGCTGAGGGTGCAGATGTCGGTGTAGATAATACAAGCACTATCGAGACAAATCTTGTCGTCGGGTCTGAAAATATGGGAAAGGAGTCAGGGACAGCTCACAACACCGGGGAGACACAACAAAATCCCAGAGGGGAAGAACAGGAACGGACATTGGCAGCAAAGCCACCCCTACCGCCATAATGGTTGGTAGAGTCCCAAAAGAGGAAGGCCCCAGCAACACCCAAGGCCCATCTCTCATTGGTGGAGATGATGGCCCAAACGTAGAATCCTCCCAAGGCCAAAAAAGCTCAGACAGTCCATACTCTTCGGACTGGGCCGGGCAGAGATACAATTGCGGTGATCGCAACACCTTCCCCGGATGCAGATGAAGCCACAGCTAAGGCAGATGAATACTCTATCATCGAAGTATCACTAGGGAAGAGAGGAAAATAGGGTGAGGTAGACCTGTTAAAAGAAGCGACCAAGGCGGTGGAGGCTCGCTATGAAAAGGAAGCCCAGAAGTTCAGGGCAGAAATAGAAAAGAATGCAAACCTCATGGGGCTGCTGACAGAGCTTGCACAACCTATTGCTGCCATTCCCCTAGATGTCTCCACATCTGGGGCACCACTCCCTTAGGGTGACATAGATTCACTAAGGGCGATGAAAAGAAAGGCCCGAGCAGTTGATGAATGGGTTACAAAACATGTGAGAAACGTCTGACATTTCTTTGTATCCACACTCCCGAACTTATATGCGGTCAGCAATGTCCTACATCAGGATGAAACTACTATCTCCATCTGGGAGGGAGACATTGAAAACTATGAAGCATGGAAGGCTGAGTTGGAAGAACTCATCGGCATCAGAGAAGAAGTTGTCTCCGAGGCTAGAATTTTGGGAGAGGAGTCTTTTGACTTTGTCCAGACCCAACACTCTAGACTTGACCTCGCATTGGGGGTAATCAAGCAATTGGTAGGGACTTTGCACGGCAAAGCCCAAGAAGTTCAATATTCTTTTAATTTGTACAAGTCATTTATCTTGAAGGTCTCCGGAGCTGATCCCTTTAGCACTGAAACATGCACTCCGAAGGAATATGTCGTGGGAAAGTTCGACGAGCTAATGGAGTCTCAGTATGGATCCTTGAAGGGGATAGATGGAGCAAAAATGATGCAGATAATTTGCATGGTGCTCCAAGGTCACAATGCGGAAAAGATGGCCGCATAATTCAAGGCAAATGTTCTAGATCTGGGTGAACAGGTAGATGTGGCCAAGTACCGTCGGGCCAGCCTCAAGGACATCAACGAAGACGAGATTGCCTGGCTCCTACAGACCTTCAATGATACCAAGGAACAATAAGATTCTCCAGGTTCAGGAGATGATTATCAGGAGATGTGTTTTGTATCTATTCATTCTTTAGGGAGCGTAAGCTTCCAGATCCTGGAGTTCTAGATCCCACAATTTTGTATTCTTTCAGCGACCAGTATCTCGGTTCCCAAAGCTGACCGGTCACTATCAGATGGTTAATGAAAGTGTCAAAAAGAAGGTAACCATAACAAGGTATATCAGCTCAGAGGATGATTTTGACAGGTGGTCTTCCCAAGGCATCGCCTCAACATAACACTTGGCGCATCGGAGATAGTGAGCTGCTTTCCCATTAATGAGGCATGTAGCCTCGATCTCTGGGGGATTGGATTTCTTCTACTTTCTCTCCAGCTCTCTTCTCGAGGTCGATTCTTCCACTCCACCTTTCTTGTCTTATTCTTTTGACATGTTAGACCTTTTTCATCTCAAGGTCTTTGTAGCGTGGTGCAAGTAGTACCGGCCACCGAAAATTGTATTATATTGTTTAAAGGGTAAAGTAAGTTAGGTTAAGATTAGGGCAAACTCGTGTATAAATAATAAGTCTGACCTCATTCCAAGGTCGGCAAAATTGATTATTTTGCATTCCATATCTAGTAGCATTTCAATTTTCTCAATTCTTATTTGTAGAGCTCAATGCTCCTTAGTTTTTAGAAGCTTTCAGTAGTTAAATGCTCCCCTGGAGCCACCATTATTATACGCACTAGTGCTTGCTGGAAACATGTTAATGAAGAAGGAAGGATTCTATCAATGGTGTTGTTAGCATTCTGATCTCCGAATTAATGGTATTTTATGTTGTATGTTCTTTATGTCCCTTGCTCTGATATTTTAAGTAGATTAACAACCTTCTTTTCCCTCGCTATTGATCAAATATGAATTGATGGTTCTGTATTTCTTCGGTATTTAGTGTAGCATGTTAGAGCTTGGTTGATGTTTTGAATGTTTGGCGTAACTATAGGTAGATGAAATATTTCTAACCCTGCGGTATCTTTTGAAGTTTATTTGGTAAAGATAGTAAATGCTTGTAGGAAACCGCACTTACTTAAATCCCCAGAGAAGACAAGCCAAGATAACCAGCTATCCCCCTGAACAAAACAGTCACACTCCCAACTAAGCTCCTACAATGTCGAGACGCAACTCTCACGTGCTTGAAGGCCGTGGGAATCTCATTTCCCCGGACAACCTTTACAGGTGAAGTTGGCCGGTACTCTGGTACCTGGTGACAACTTACATCTATTGGCAGACCCGGTCACAAAGTCCCGTCAACACTACTTGAACAAGATTTTAGGAGTATTAATCTTTGGCATTGTTTTCAAAGAGGGAGAAGTATAGTAAGTAATTGATGAATACATAAGGGAGAAGTAAGTGATGAATACATGAGTAAAGGAGACTACATGTAAGAGGGAGAATGTGATTGAAGGCAAAGAGGAAGAATAGGCTAAGGGGGAGAAAAGATAGTACAGAGAGATCAAAGTATGTCATCAGTAATTGATAGTTTTGTCATCAATGGCAAAGAGGGAGATTGTTAACCAACTGATGGTAATAATGATGAAGATAGAGCTCAATAGAATACAAGCAAGTAGAATGGTTAGATCACTTGTTATTTTTTCATTGACGTCAAGAAATTGATTTTTGGTTTATATTAAGTTTCTATATTATTCGGAGAGGAACTTAATTGGGCAGATAATAAAGATCATACAATGATAAGGTACTATTGGTATTTTTTTTTTTACTTAACATTTGCTGTTGTTAAGTCGGTAAAGAAGAGAGATCAAGTTGGTAAAGGGAACATGCCTATTTACCAAGCAGTGAGAAGTTTTTTGGTAATGAGAAGTGTTAGTCAGTCAAGAAAAGAAAAGATAGACATCGAGCAAAGTTGACATCTGAGCAAGGTCAGTCACCAAGAAAGGTTGGTAACCGAGCGAAGTCAGACACCGAGTGAAGATAGTCACCAAGTCACCGAGCACAGAACATATTTTGAACAGAGATTGGATTCAAGGAGCATATTGAATTTAATGTGAAGGCACAAAGATCAAGAAGATGCTAAGGATCAAGGCAAAGTTTTTTACAAGATCTACGGTCATGAAAAGTCAAGTTCAAAATATGAGATGTAGATTAAGCAGCAAAAGAGAGTTGTGAGTTCCAAGAAAAGTGCAAGTCATAGGGCAAGGTTAACTACCTAACTAAGGTGCAGATACATTAAATCAGATCATATGAGATGATATGATGGTTGAGCGCAATTTAAGGGAAACCTAATCAATAAGATTAACAGGAAAAACAGAGGCCTATATATTGACGAGGCTATATGTTCATACAGAGATGTTGGAGAATTGAATAGTTGAAGAGCTACCGAGAAGAGTAATGAAAGAGGTGAAGAACCAGTCTAGAGGAGAGACTGGTGAGTTTTTTATGCCAGTAATTTCAAAGAGCGAACACGAGATTTGATTAAGCAAAGGATAGTTGCAGAATGACAGGTTAAATAAAGAGCATTTTTAGGGGTCTTGTTTAGCTGATCTTGGTTTTCTAACTCTTGGCATGTTTTGTGTGATCTTTTTTCTCTCTGGTTTTGCAGCTTAACTATTTTTTGCAGGATATTTTGGGGAATATTCGCTTGTAAAAGTCTCACTAGCATACTTCTTTCTTGAAAAATTACTAACAATTTGTGCTTGTAGGACGCTTTGATAGAAGAAAGTTGGGAAACTACTAATGCTTGTGTCTACAGGTTGCCTTGACTTCATCAACCAAACAAATTGTGTGCTTTCTTCAATGATTTCTTAGGCACTTAGCTTAACTATGGTGTTGTTTTTTTGTGCAAAGTTAGACATTAGGGGATTATGCTCTTCTCTCTTTGAGAGAATCAGAAACCTAAATGTGTTTGATTGAGCTTGAGAAAACATCACTTTTCTTTTGGTAAATGAACATGTGCTTGATGTGTTTGGGAGACACTATGAAGTAGGAGAGTATTCTCTTTTCCTTATGGAAAATCAGAAATCTTGACCTTCACTAGCTATCTATTTACTTTTCTTAAATTTACCTTTAGAGGGCCTGCCAAGAGAGCAATCTCTTGGGAACGACCCAAGTGGGAAACAAGCAAACCCGACTACTCCACCCCACTATAATCAAATGCTTCCTTCAATCCAAAGAGAGGGAAGATGTGGATATTTTCTATTTTTGATGATTCTTCATGTGTGGGGCCTTTTTACCTCAATCTTGCTAAGCAAGACTACATTTGATTGGGCACTTGTAGGGCCATTTTTGGTCTCAGTCTTGTTTACAAGACTACAAGGGGAATACATTCAATTTGTGTAGGGACGAGAGGTCTCAATATTACTTGTAATACTATGCATTTTGGGTGCTTGTAGGGCTATATGCCTTAATTTTTCTTGTGAAACTACAATGGATAGTCATGAACGAGTGTCCTTACTAGACACTTTTAGATAGATGCTACCTGACTCACCTCCGAAAGTATCATAATCTTTGTGTAAGGATCGATCCAAGTGGAGTTACCTAGATCACCTGAAGGTTTTACACTCACCATATGTATTCCCAAGGATGTTTTAAATCATGAATGTGGCATGAGGTAGCCTATGCGATTTAAGCATTAATTCTCTTTTCAAAACTCACAACGTGCATAGTCTTGGAAAAATCCAATACCACTTTGTGAGGTGAAGGAATATCAAGTGTGGGAAAAGATTTTGATACTAAGCCAATTTGACTTTAGGGTTAGAAATTTCTTGATTATCTCCTCTTTGTGCTCGATGTGCTTGAATCACTTGACACTTGACCTTTGCAATAACAACATTCTTGACAACTTAACACATCATCCAAAGTTTCTATCTGAACAAATGGAAAACTATCTTGGGTATCATTTTGAAATCTTATCACAACAATTTATAGTTCTTGATTGCATGACTTGGCTCACCCAACATCTCTCATCTTAGTTTCTTGTATGATCTCGCTAGTCCTACGCTCTTTTTCATCAAAACTCTATTGCAAATCAACTTGGTCACAAGTGTCATCCAACAAGTATTTAGACCTCATATTGTGATACCTTGTACCCTATTTAGCAAACCTTATCATCTTCTTCTTTCAAGAAATTGGACAAGCAATCATTCAGACAACTTCAACATTTATGTCATCAGCCAAGTTATTCTAAAATTGTAACTTTGATTGTCTTTCATGGTCCAAATGAGAAGTCAAAAAGCCGACCAAGGGAAAATTTGTTGACGAATTTTCTCAAGGGCCACCTTCTTGTCACAAACCCAAAACAAATTTCTAAATCTAGCAAAATGACACTTCAGTTCCACAACAGATAGTATGCTTGTTTGACTCATCAACCTTGGTTGCACACAACGCATCAACAATGTCAGCTTACGATTTGGGGTCTCAAAATGACCACCAAAGTCAACTTACCAATGCCTCTTCCTCCATATAAGAGCCCACTTCTAAAGATATTAGGAAATGTCAACAAGATAAACACTTTTAGAAGATGATGATATTATGTAATTGGATAAAGACAAGTATTTTATGCATCTAGCATCAACATGTGTCAAACTTCCACCTGACTTTGACATTGAGGGACTCATACAACAAGAGGAATCCCCCGTAAAGATTCTCAACCAACAACTACAAGACATGAGATACGAGTTAAGAGAACTAAAGAAAGTGAAGGAACAACCTCCTAGCAAATACTCATTGGATTCTATATGTCCCTTTTCATTTGCTAAAAACTTGCACATGCCACCATTTCCTCCAAAGGTTAAAATTCCTAAATATGAAAAATACAATGGGGAAGGTGATCCTCATCACACGTAAGAGAATTATGTGCTCTTGGTATGGAATTTATGCAGGAGAGGACATATTTGATGAGATTATTCCCGCAAAGCCTTAATGGCCAAGCCTTGGAGTGGTTTACAAAGCTCACACCTGGTATTCAAACATTCAAAGAGCTTGTGCAAAAATTCATCCAACACTATTCCAATAACATCTTGCACACGGTTACAATGTTGAATCTATGCAACACATCGGTGAACCTTTTGTTAAATATCTTCAGAGATGGAGAAAATATTTGTGAGATATCCCAGGCAAATATATGAACCAGAAAAGATTGACATCTTCATTGACAACTTGGTTCCTGAGATGAACTATGCAACACAATGCAAAAGCACACATCTTTTAGCAACTTAGCTTATAGCACTATGAGGATTGAATATGTTCTCGTAACGAAAGGAGAACTCACCTTGAACAAAGATGCTAAATCTTCTAGCAATGGAAATAATAAGGATAAGAGAAAATACTGGAATAAGAATCATAATGTGGTCAATGATGGTGTAGTTGGCTCACCTGAATATAAGCCTAAGGAACCAATATTCAATCTCACTAGTAGCATTCAGGTTGCTAAGATCAACTCAACTACTACTAGTTATTCTAAGAATACCCAAGACTCTCAGCAAGATAAAGCACCCTGGATGCCACGACCTAAGTGAACTTTTACTCCTCTTGGAGAGCCTCTGGAAGATGAGTTAAAGACATTGGTTTCCCATAAGATCATCATGATACCTGACTCAAAACCTCAGGAACCTGAAGTGAAGCCCAAGTGGTGGAACGATAACCACTACTGTGAATTCCACAAGAACAAAGGGCATTTGACAAATGATTGTATAAAGCTGAAACATGTGATACAAGATCTGATTGACAACGAGACCATTACAGTTGGTATTCATAGATCAAACGATGACCATAAAGCTTTCCAAAAACCTTTTCCATCCTATGAGAAAGGAGAATATTTGAAAACTCAAGGAGCCACAGTGAACCATACCTATGCCAACACTGACAATGTGATTCACATGCTTGAACCCTCTGATCGGTCAATCAATGTTATTATTGTTAAAGAAAAAGAAATCGATTATGCTAATGTTGTCACTCGCGATCAATCCAAGGTTACTCTTAAGGGGGTAGCATTTGCACCTAAGCAAACTATTGCACCAACAAGAAAACCCTCATCATCAAAATAAGCTACTATATCACTCCCTGTTATTAAATACAATTTGGTTAATAAGTTACAATAAACTCCCACTTAGATCTCTATTCTAGAATTTCTCAAATTGTCACCATCACATAAGGAGATCCTTGAGAATGTTCTTTTGGAGACAAATGTACCCAAGGATATTGACCTCGGTCGGTTCTAAAACATGGTAAATCATATAAACTCCCCATATTACCTATCCTTCTAAGAAGAGGACGATAAAGCACTTAATAACCCTCACAACCAACCTATGCATATAGAGGTCTTAATTCATAAGCATAGAGTCAAACGCGTTTGATAAATGGAGGCGCGGGTTTGAACATTTGCACTCTCAAGCTAGTGACATCATTAGGTTTCTATGAACATGCTATTGATCCCTGAAGGAAAATTACTATAAAATCATATGATGAGGAGGAAAGGTTGTAAAAAGGACTAGTAGTGCTACCCATCAGAGTGGGATCGATTGAACAAAATGTCATTTGTCAAGTGTTAGACTTACCTTTGGATACAATATCCTGCTAGGGAGACCCTGGATTCATGACATGCATGAAATTACTTCTACGTATCACCAATGTGTGAAGTTCCCACAGAACATGGTGGATATCTCTATCTCAGCTGACAGAACATACTCTTGTAATGCATTGAAACAAGTAGAGAGCATGGTTCCTCACAACAAAGAAGTGTCCCATGGACCAATATTTGAGAACTCTCAAATAGAACTCATGAAGAGTTTTGGGGAGAAATTACAAATTAAAAACACAATAATGGGAGAGTATCAGTTGTCTATGACTAACCTCCCTACGTCCCCTAGATCTTACGGGATGCCATCATCATTCTTTAAACCATCAAGTGGTCAAAACTATAAATACGTGAAGGGACTAGCATGGTCAAGGCTCGTGTCCCTCTCTAGAGAAAATGAGAAAAAAGTCATCCTGACATGGTTGTATAAAGGTGAAGAGATTAAACATGTTGAAATTTGTCTAGAGAAATATGGCAATGGTTATCAGATTGCTAAACAAATGGGTTATAAAGGAAAAGGGCCATTGGGAAAAGACAAAGGATTAATAGAACCTATACATACGAAGTTCCGGAGTCCCATGGATAAAACAGGCATAGACTACCATGGACAAATGTTCCATCCTTCCACCAAAAACATCCCTACTAGTACTTGCATGGACATATCTGACAACAAGAGTGACGAGGAAATGGAACTCACCCCATTGTCTTTCGAAAGGTTGCTTAATATTCAAGATCCTGAATATCAAGATGAACCATACATCCCACAGTCATTCAACAATCACTCTAGAGCTCACTTTGAACCAAATGAAGCCTCGTCTCCTCTGTTACAAGAAGATTCTCAAATGATCAAGGCAGAGACAACAAATCCCGCTCAACAAGATGACTTGTCTATGAGAGAGATTGATCCAGAGCAAGAGACTGAGCCTAAAATCAGACATCCAAACTGGGGGTAGCTTGTTCCTGTCTCTCACGTGCTTGATCTCCCCCATTTATCAAATGATCGAGTACATTCTCTTGAGGAATCTTCAGCTCCAGCCCAAAATAGTGAGGCTAAACATGATGAAAACATCAATGACTCCAACAATAATACAATTGCCTCAACAACGCTCTCTCGATACTTGGAAACGCTCAACCATAGTCACATTCAATATGACTATGGGGAAATGTAGGAAGTGCTTTATAGGAACAACATCCTAACTGGAGGCAAACTATGGCTCCTACTCATGTGTTAGACTTACTCCGCTCTATTGAAACTGACTCTAATGAGTACGAGTGGGATTCATTCTCTGATGCTACCATTGACATTGAAATTGATGTCATCCATAAATATGCTCCTCAATTTGAACTAGGAGAAAGTTATAATACCTCTCAAGCTTCTAGAGAAGATTTTGACTCATATTCTAAAGATAATGACATACCTCCCCTTCCTCCTAATATAAATTGGAAATTTGGGGATAATAGCAAAAATACTCTTCCACTGGCAATTCAGGATCAAGACTCGAAAGAGGAAGATGGAGCAACTTGGAGCCTTGTGGATCTTGGCATGACCCCTCATGCATGTATCCCATCTTCGAGAATTGAAATTGTACCAATGAGTGTTTTTCTGGAATGGATGGTTACTTGTGAAGCAAGTGAGAACGCTAATGCTAGGTCAGTTAGGTCAAACTCACATAATACCAACAACGATTCTCGTAGTAATGTTAGGACGAATCATGGTCTAGGCAGTCATTCAGAGAGTGTTGTAACATATCTTCTCTTACCTATTGAAAACCTTGATCTTGATAACTCGATGCTATCCTTGGAACCTGTTGAATCTTTGCCTCTTGTCCATCTCGAGTTGATTGAATGGAACCCAAACGAACCTTTGAACCTAATTTCTACATCTAATGACTACACCTTGGTTTGCTACTTGAACGCCATTGAGCCCTTCACCTCTTCCATCAGTGCAACGAGTGTGAACATGATAGAGGGGGACATCAAGTTTCTCATCCTAAAAAGGAAAAAGAAAAAGAAAAAGAGATCTAATGGTGAAAACCACTTTGTGGCAGTATTAGAACCAAAAATAGTTAAAATAAAAGGTGTATCCAATGGTGAAAACCTCTCTGAGGTGCCAGAGGATGAGAAACTTGATCTCCTTCCTAATCACTTTCAAGAAAGATCCTTAGTGTTGATAGAACTGACACAATCATCTAATTTGGGAACAAAAGAAACACCTTAGTTGATCTACCTGGCACAAACTCTATCTGAACAAGAAAAGAAAGAATTCATCCAGTTCTTCATGAAAAAGAAAATCAAATTTGCTTGGTCCTATTCATACATGCCAGGAATAGACATAGATTTGATTATGCATCACCTGTCCATTGCTCCAAGAGTCAAACCAGTCAAGCAAAAGCTCCAAAATATGCATCCTCATGTTGCACTGTTAGTCAAAGCAGAATTAGAAAAAATACTGAAAGCTGAATTCATTAGTGCCATAACATATGCTGATTGGATTTCTAACATTGTTCCTGTAAATAAACATGATAAGTTCATTTGGGTTTGCATAGACTTCAAAGATTTGAACAAGGCATGTCCCAAAGATGACTTCCCATTGCCTAATATTCACATGATTGTGCATCTCATAGTTGGATACATGATGTATTCTCTAATGGATGGTTTTTTCATCTACAACTAGATGAGGATAGCTCTTGAGGATCAAGATAAAACTGCTTTCACATGCGCTTGGGGCATTTTCTGTTGGAATGTCATGCCTTTTGGTCTCAAGAATGTTGGAGCAACATACCAACGCGTCATGACTACTACATTTCATGATATGATGTACAAGAACATGGAGGACTATGTAGATGACACCTTGGTGAAATCAGCAAGAAGCATTACTCATCTAGTAGATTTAGAAAGGATTCTAGACCGAATGGAACAATTCAATCTTAGGCTAAACCCTAAAAAGTGTGCTTTTGGTGTGACTTTTGGTAAACTTCTCGGGTGAATTATTTTAACAAAAGGAATTGAGGTTGACCCTAAAAAGGTAGCATCAATAATGTAAATGCAACCTCCTCGCAACATCAGTCAAGTTAGGACTCTGCAGGGCAAGCTCCAATCTATTGGACGGTTTATCTCCCAACTTGCAGATAAGGCACAACCTTTCACAAGAACACTACACAAATGAGCTACATTCAAATGGGATGAAGGGTGTGAGAAACATTTTTAACAAATTAAAGAATATCTATCTAATCCACCCATACTAATGACACTAATACCAGGAAGGAATTACATTCAAATGGGATAAAGGGTGTGAGAAACATTTTCAACAAATTAAAGAATATATATCTAATCCACCCATACTAATGGCACCAATACTAGGAAAGCATCTCCTTCTTTAAATTTAGGCTACAGACACATCACTGAGAGCTTTTCTAGTACAACATGATGAAACAGGAAAAGAAAGAGCCATATATTACATAAGTAGAACTATGGTGTCATATGAGCATAACTACACTATTGTTGAAAAAGCTTGCCTTGTTGTGGTTTTTGCTTCTCAAAAACTCAGACACTACATGCTGGCACACTCTATCAAGCTAATTGCTAAGATTGATCCTCTGAAGTATCTATTGAACAAAGCAACTCTCACTGGATGGCTGGCAAAATGGGTCATGATTCTTAGTGAGTTTGATATCAAATATGTGGATAGAAAGGCCATCAAAGGACAAGTTATTACTAACTACATGGCAGATGCTCCTCTCATAGTTAATCAACCTCTGCTTATAGAATTTCCTGATGAAGCTATCATGCATCTCACAAAGCACGCATGGAAGATGTTCTTTGATGGGTCCTTCACACAACAAGGGTCTAGTGGTAGAGTACTTTTCATCACAACTAAAGGTTACACGATTCCTAAAGCATTCAAAATGGCATTCCCTTGAACTAATAACATTGTTGAATATGAAGCTTTGGCAAATGGATTGAATGTGGCCATCGAACGGAAGATTACAAAACTGCATATCTATGACGATTCTCGGTGATTAACCAATTTAATGATCAATATCAAACGAAAGATGAGAAGATCGTGCCATATAAAAGAATGATCGATTCTCAAGAAATACTTCATGTTCATCACCTTCCAGCAAGTGCCCAAAGCAACAAACAAAGTTTTTTATGCTATAGCTACTTTAGCCTCGATGCTACAACTAGAGGAGCATCAATTCCGCTATGAATTCCTGGTGGAATAACTCCCTTTCCCTGCATACAAATCTCTCAAATCCTAGATCATCTGCTTAATTATGGGCACTGAACCTTCCCGCTATGGCCAAATCTACTCCTATCTCCATGACCAAATTAGCCCACTCTAACTTATCTAAAAATGAAAAGAGAAACCTTATAAGGAATGCATCATGTTACTTGATCATAGCTAACGACTTGTATAGAAGAGGTCTTGATGGTACTCTCCTTAGGTGTCTAGAATATGATGAATCTGAGCATGCACTTAAGGAAGTCCACGAAAGTATCTACGGGTCTCACTTGAATGGACTTTCATTAGCTAAGAAAATCTTGCGAGTAGGATACTACTGGCCTTCCCTAGAGAAGGATGCTATCCAGATTGCTAAAACTTGCAAGAAGTTCTAGACCCGTGGTAACCTCATTCAGGCTCCCACGCAAGAGTTGTTACCTTTTATCACTCACTAGCCATTCCAACAAAGGGCTTTCGACCTAATAGGGAAAATATATCCCTCTTCCTCTAGAGGAAATAAATTTATTATCACTACAACTGAATACTTTACAAAGTGGGTTGAAGCAGTTCCTCTCATTAAAGCAATTAGAAAGCAAGTATCCATGTTCATCTTGAACTATATCATCTGCAGATATAGGATACCCTCCTTGATCATCATAGAAAATGGAGGACAATTTAAAAACAAGGATATGGATGACTAATGTGAAAAATTCAAAATTACTCAACATTGTTCCTCTATTTACTATCCTCGAGGGAACAGACAGGTTGGGGCCTCTAATAAGAATATATTGAAGATCCTACACAAAATAATCAGATAGTCTGGAAAAGATTGACATCTTCAACTCAATCCAGCCTTGTGGGCCTATCAAACCAGTATCCGCACACCTACATGGGCAATGCCAATTTCCTTGGTATATGGTGCAGAAGCTGTATTGCCCATTGAAGTAGAAATACCATCACTTTGAGTTAATTTGCATGGACTCATCACTGATGAAGACTATCAGATTTCCAAAATCTAGGAGCTCGAATTACTTGATGAACCAAGAAGAAAAACATTTGACCATATAAGGGTCTATCAGAAAAGAATCTCTCGAGGCTACAACAAGAAGGTATGACACAAAAAATTTCAGGTTGGTGACCTTGTACTTAAAGAAAATCCAAAAAATCAGCAACATCGTGAACAAAAGGGAAAGTTTGAACCCAACTGGTTGGGTCCCTTTGTGATCACTACAACATTTGGCTCTAGAGCCTATCAAATGTCAACTCTAGAAGGGGAAACTTCACTGACCCCATCAATTCTCTCCACTTGAAGAAGTCTCGCACTTGAGGCATTCTTGTTGGCCAACAACATGTAATACATATATGATCCTGAAAAATATAAAAAACAACAAAAAAATAGAAAAAGGTCAAAAATCATTTGGAAAAAGTCCTGAAGAAAGATCATCCTGGTGAAAACCTGGAAACAGGTGCCTTGATGCATCAATCAAAAAAATCAAAAAGAGAAAAAAGAAAAGAAAAGATAAAAAATACAAAAAATAAAAAAAAAATCAAGAAAAGTGCCTTGGTGAAAACTTGGAAACAAACGCCCTGGTAGAAAAAATTAAAATTATGCCAAGTGGTGAAAACCTAGAAAACATGCATCACTTGTAATCAATGCTCCATCTATCAACACGTCGCTTGGCTATCTTGACCTTGTGCAAATGGTAAAGTTGACCTCTTACGTTTGGAACCGATCATACTCTTGAGTCCTAGGGTTGCATCCTAGCTCCTACATCTGCACACCATGTCAATTGTCCTCTCTCCCGTTTTATCATGGTCTTCTAGCCACCTGGACAATTTTCCACTGACACATTGGTGTTTCTATACACCTTAATCAAACAATGTTTCTCAACACTCTCTTTCAAACAAACCTATGTTTTTCAACACACATTGGACAAAAATTACAAACTTTGCGCAGTAACAACAAACCAACTGTAACATCTAAAATGGGAGTCACCAAAATGTAAGATAATACTAATGATGTGGAGTGGATGAGTGAATGTGTGTATGTGTGTGTATGTGAATGGTGTTAAGGAGAAGATAAGATTCTCTTCCTAGCCCCAAATTTCACAAAGGAAAGATCCACTTTGATCAACCATAAGAAAATGGTTAATGCACAAATGCATCAATTGATCAGAAATAAGAAGGAAGAAGAAAGCCTTACAATCCTGAATAATGGATAAATAGTATGTAATAGATTTGAATTGATTAATAACTTAATTGAAATGAAACATTTACCTTGGAATGTAGCAGATCTGGAAAAGCCTATTTTTTGATGTCTGTGTTGAGTTTTGGGAGATTCTGCAGCAGATCTGGAACAGAAACGCAGAGACAGACAAAACCCAGAAATCTTTTCCTTTTCTAAGTCAATTCAATCTTGACCTCTTTGTTGGGGCACAATTGTACCCCAAAATGTTGACCTTGACCTGCACTACTCCGACGGAAATTCTGTTCACGAGTCCTGAAAGTTGGTCAAAAAGGGTATCTGAATCTGTTTTGTAATTCACTGTCTTGCACCTATACCTACAAGAAAAATGGTTTTGTTTGTTGGGGAAGGGGTTTACCTTAGTCAAACCCCAATTTAGGAATTATCCTTGAAAACAATAATTGAAATAGAGAATGCTAGCAAGTAGTAGAAGTAAATCTAATAATGAAGCTATGATATTCAATAGATGTGAAATTGTATTTCAAATGTAAACAAGTATGTAAATATGAAATCTTGGACTCAATATTAGAAACCATAAACCCCCATGATTGTATGGTTGGAATCCACCTTGAAGGAAGAATGAATGAATCTTGAGGATTCACAAAGGATCTTGAAGAAAGATCACACCACCATGATGGATAGATCTAGGGTTTGAATGATGAATCTTGAATGCTTAAACCAAATCCCTTCAAAGGCTTGAATGCTTGAATCATTGATCTTAAATGGAGAACTTGAATGCTTTGAGAGAAAGAATTTAACATATTTATTGAACTTTGAAATCTTGAGAACATGTAGAATTCTTTCTTCTTAGAGTCTTGAATTGTTCCTTATGCTTGGTTGATGGTTTTTGTGCTTATAGAAAATGAGAGGAGAAGGCTTCCTTATATATGAATCTAGGGAACAATATTCTAGAGAGGCCTGTATAGGAGAATTAAATTCCAATTAGACATATACCCCTAAAAGTGGACCTATATTAAATATAATTTAAGAGTCGTCGCTACGGAACCCAAAACAGCTGACCCGGAAGCGAGAAAATGAACTTTTGAATGTCCCCTGACAATCAACAAAATTTTCCAATTGGAAAGGGGGACCTAGGTTGAGGTTGAGATCAACCTTGACCTAGGTCAAGGTTGAGGTTGATCTTGACCCAGGGAGTCATAACCCCTGGAAAATGTGCCAAGTGGGATAAACAATGTCCAGAGAGGCCCAATCAGGGTCCTAAATAGGCACAGAAGCTGAGAAGGGTGCAGAAATGAGAGGATGACATGATGATGGTCTAAAAGACCCCCTAATGAGGGCTAAACATTCTTAACATGGAAGTGCTTCCATTTTAAGATGATACACCAACATAGCGGTGTTTCTCAACACCCACACTGACAACTCACACAGACTAAATGCTTGATGATATTTTTCTTGCATGTTGTCTGTTATCAATGAATTTCATACTCTTTTCTTAATTGTTTGTGTGGTCCCAATGATCCTTGTGTCAATTAAATAGGGAGTATGTGGTAAGAGCTTCCATATTTAGGTGGATAAGACTCACATCCCTTGATCCTACTTACTTACATGCTAAGGTGACATTGGGACTATCTCCTTGTCTGTTATTATTGTCTGTTTATGTAAGGATGCACTCATGGTTATCTTGGCTCTGAATGCCTCTGTACTAGTGTATCTTTACAAATCAACTGGAGACAATATTCAGACCATCCTGGCTCCTATACCTAGATGCTTATGTTATCTCCCATATTTTCTCTGATGAAAGCCATATTCATATTCTTATGGTCACAATGGCACCAGTAAGGGTTGTATTGGCTCCGGTGTCCCAAATGCCTGATGATGAAACTAAGGACTACCAAAATTAGTGACTTGACTACTCGCTGTCGTAGGTTGCATTTGCATTCTTAGGCTTGCATAATAACATTATAACAAAAAACTCAACTAAACATTAAAAAAATGAGCTATTTATTTAACCAATTGCTTCCTCGAATCCTTTGCTGAAGCAATCAACTGCATTTCATCTCCTTAAGGTTACATATCTACGCACCAATGGACAGTAACAATAGAACAAGATATATACTCATCACAGTGAGCAGCACAACATGACCTCAGTATATCATCTATGAAGAAAATATATTATCTGCATGCATGTTCCATGATATTCAAAGAGTAACAGATGCATCAGTAACATATAAAACAATGCAAGGAAACACATGGAGCACAAAGACAGTCATCGCATAAATATATATATCAAAGTCTCGATGTATACAAAAAGTATGCTCTAGAATCTCGCGCAAACATGTGCATCCTCGATGCAAATAAATCAAGTACAATCATGTGGATCTCCAAAAATAGAAAGGGATAAGACAAGAGAGGGGAAAAATCAAGTCTTACTTCCTCCCTCGTCACCGTTCGGGGGTGGAGGTGGAGGAGCATCTTCTCTAGGTGGAGGGCCCGCTCCCTCGGATCGTGCCATATACTGTGAATAATGGCACATGTTGTGCTACAAGAACTACAACACTATACGACGCTACATAATAAGCTATCACGTTGGTCTGATGGATGACCTCTCTCTAAAGAGTAGCACACTCAATTGCGAACCCCTAAGTCAATGCCTAGACTCTCTCATCATGACCTACAATCGCTCGATTTCACTTCGTGATTTGGGACTGTGCTACTGCAAGTTGTGTCTTCATAGCTCAGACTTGTCCCCTCAATGTCCTAATAATGTCCTGAGGAGTCTTCTCCTATGGTACTCACTCCTCCTTGGCCTGTGCAGCCCTACGTTGTCGAACCTGCCTAACTGCCTCATCAAGACTGAGATCTGGCTAAGCATCTCTCATCTCCTCATTGGCCCATGATGTTTGGATCTCAACTCCAATGTAACCAATGGTACCTCCCTCCCCGCGCTATCACTGTTGTCTGACTGTCGATGCCCTGTTGGAACTGACACCTAAGGTACCCCTACTCTAGAAGGAGTCATACCTCTCTGTGGTACTCTATCTAGTCCCCTGTGTCCCCCTGCAGCTCTCTAAGGTACATCTCCCTCCTCAATCCACAATGCTCTCTCTGTTGGATATATGAATCTAGGGAAGGGATGATGAGAGAAATGATCTCTGTACTGGGGTGTGACGCCCACATCTGTGATGTCCTCCAAGTAATCCTAAATAGTCCTATGTAAACCTATTAGCTCCTGTGTGCAGAGAGCAGAGATAATCTCACATACCACCCTCGACGCTCCTCATCAACAAAACAAGCATAAGTTGTAGACTCCTGAGGTATGCTCTAAGGATGACCATACTGTCGTAGTACTCTACCTACTATGAGGCACTCAACAACATTAGAGGTCTTGCCAATCAAAGGTCGTGAAATGAAGAAATCTCTCTGCTGGTCTCTCCAGTCGGTCAAGGCCTCTGTCTATATATATGGTCTCTAGACCACCAGGCTAAGATCATCTAACTGACGCCTCCAATAGTTAGTCTTCCCCAGGTGGGGCTACGTCAAGAAACCTATATACATATATACATAAGGATGTCCACTCAGCCGTGGATCATTTGTTACTGGACTACTAGTGGGAAGATGCTCCCAAGCCCATATTTGTAGCACACGTACTCCTACGGCCATACCTCAAGCTCCCATATAGGTGATCTCATGGATATCATGATACATATGTGCATGTAGGCACTGGCCTCAACCCAATCACTTTGGATGGGTCGCCAATCTCTCTAATACCCTACCCTATCCACAATGAAACCCGTGTTGGCTTCTGTCTGTCATCAGGAAGCAACCTACAAACCCTGCGATAACACACTCAAGTGGGTAGTCGGTACCGTATTGGCTCATCAGGTCATCCCAATATATGACCTTGCTCAAGATCGTGTGATCATGGAACACTTGGATTAGTACATGTGTCTCCAGTTGTGATGCTACATCATACTCTATCCGCTCTCCTGCGAACAGAATCTGAAGAATCCTATATATGTCCTCAAGAGTGATACTCATCTCCAAGGTCGGTAAATGGAAATTATTATCCTCAATGTGGAATCTCTCCACCAAATCTTTTAACAATACTCCATGGTTCACCCAGATGTCAGGCATCTGGGACAACCATCCAAAACCACAGTCTCTCAGATGACCTCTCTAATCATCAAATAGGTTCCTCACAATGAAAAAGCATCAGCAACGACATCAAAATTAGCTACACTCAGCAAACAATGATCAACCAAGCTATCAAACAGGCTATAAAGGTAAGAAAACATGTAATCGATAAGAAAAAACTTCAAAAAAAGTACCATTGTTTCCCAAATGATAAAGTATAGAGAAGGGCATTGACACCAAGACTCGTATGAGTCAGAATTGCTTATGATACAACAAATCACTCTCAAACAACAAATCTAATAAGGCCAAATAATAGAATGGGCTTGTATGAATTGCCTCGTACGACAAGTGGGTGGTCCTCGTGCGACAAACCTAATGGCTTGAAATGACAAAAGACAGGTTTCTAAATTATCGTACGAGCTCTCTCACCAGCTTGTACGATGAATCGGGACCTATGACCCAAAAACACTCAAAAAATGCAAAAATCTATGAAAAAGTTGCAAAATTGAATGCGAAGATCAAATTTTATCAATTACTTACTAGAGGCGAGTAGTCCTACGACTGCCCGTACCTCCGCATGCACTCGAATCGATGATTTGCTACTGAGACTACCATTTTCACTCAAAGAAGCTTCTTGAAACTCAAATGTGGACGATGAAAATGACCCCTTTGGGCCTTATATAGAGATTTTGACCTAATTTTCAAAGTGCCTTGATGGACTTGAAAATTGCACCCCTAGCTAATCAGACTGCTCTGAATCCATTTTCGGGACTAAAATCAAAATTTGAAGACATTTTGATACTAAAAAATGCAAATTAACCTATTTTTCACAAATGCAATTGATTGCTGACGCTCTCTCACAGGATTTTGATTTGAGATCCCTCTTGATCAATTTCCTCATGCATTTCCCTCTTCAATCCAAAAGTTAACTTAAGTCAAATTTGGTCAAACTTGTTCAACCAAACCTCAAACAGGCTTGCATCTCAAAATTCTCAATACTTTTTTCTCTATTGGGCTTGTGCCTCCCCTCCTTTCGATTTCATTCCCGAGGGGGAAGCACCATTACATCGACAATTTTATTCACACCAACAAGTTCAATCTCTAGGGACATCAAGCCCTGACTTAAATCAAGAACCAATCAAGTGATTCTCATTAGTGCACATCAAATCTAAGTCTCTAGTGGCATATCAAGTTCATCGCATTATATCAATCTGATAACTCCTCTCAATATAGTAATTGGCTTCATCAGGACCCATATCAAGCCAATTATCCCAAATCAATCAATCGGATGAAAATCAGTCTCATTGCACCACATCAGGCTGATTCGTCATTCAAAACCTAATCCAAAATTAGGAAATCTTCTCAGAGATGGACATTCAGTTTCATCACTTCACATCAAGATGAATGCGCAGACTCTTCTATCAGTCTTTTCTCAATCAAGCCTGGAGATGATATCCTCAGGTATCTTCTATCAATCTTCACTCAATCAAGCTTGGAGTTGATATCTGCAAATCTCCATCGATCTTCGTTAAATCAAGCTCAAAGTCAGTACTATCAGTCTTCGCTCAATCAAGTCCAGAGATGATATCTTCAAACTTTCAATTGATCCTCGTTCGATCAAGTTTGGAAACGATTCTAATCTGTGAGATAGTTTCATCACTTAACATAAAGCTATTTCCTGATCCAATCAAACTTCACACATTCTTTCACCCAATGTGTTCCTAGATCGATCACACATTAGTCAAAGAGGGGCAAATGTAATCACCTAAATTTGGTCTAGCAAACCTATAGCCCCTATTTCTGATTAATTGGTCTTAATAAATCCAAAAATCTAAGACATTATTGCTAAACTCTGATTATGAGAGCACTTAATAAAATTTGCTTACATAATCCCAAACCTAACTTGTTGAATCAAATAATCAATCATCTAAGCCTAAATCTTAAAATGCATAAAACATTGGGATAAATCAAAAAGTCCTAAGTCCCTTTTAAATCAAAAAGTGAACCCATTCACACATGGGTGTGCACTCAAAAATCAAATAAAACAAATAAAAGGGAAAATACCAATTTTGTCTTATTCTCCACAAGGTTGACCAATCAAATGCATTCCACTTAGCTCACATGGATTGAGGTAAGTTGCATCTCCACCATTGATCATTCCCTTTTGCCTCTTAATCTCAACCACTCATTTCTTGAAATCTCTTATAAAAGGGATAGCTCCCATGCTCACGATAACAAGGGGATTTAGAGTAGAGTTATAATGCTATTTTCATTCTAGAGTTTCATTTTGCACTTGTAGTTCTTACTTGCATTCTTACATTGTTAAGCTTCATTCTCTTAGTTTAATGGCATCCTAGTTTCCTTTCATAGCTTAATGGTAGATGCATTGTTCTTCTCATTGATATCTTAATCTTGCATCTTAGTTTCACTTGTCATAGTTGCTATGCATTTAGCTTGCTAGTTCATGCATTCTCATTTTTCAAAATTTTCAAGAGAAAAGTATGCAAGTCTATGCATCTTGCTCCCTCCTGCATTGAATCTTCTATTTTGGAGTAGTCAAGTCACTGATTTTCTATGTCCAATTTGATGGACAACTCATGAGAATCACACTCGCTTCAACTAGGAAGCAATAAGCCAGTTTCAAGGGTTTTATGCTATGTTTGATCTTCATTTTGATACTAACCCCTTTGATGTAATGGTTTATTGAAGTGTTTGGTTGTAGATTCTAATCGCACATTTTACCACACACACAGTATCCACACAGGCCTCATTTCCTTCATTTATGCCTACATTTTTAGATTCCTCTTGTATTTTAGCATTGGGTTCTTCCTTATCAATAAACTCTTCCACTATCTTCTCAACTACTGTATCTAGGACTTCATTGCATACATTATCAACACCAATCCTGATAGTTTCCATCTTTAATCCTATATCTTGTAGCATCTCCTTATCCAAATGAGCCTCAATTAACAACCCATTTTCTTCTAGACTAGGTATTACTTTAGTTTCATTTTCCACTATCTTCCCTTCTTCCACCTCTTGATCCCAATGTATGCCTACCTGAGTTTGATCACCCACAGTTTGTGTAGAATATGTATTTCTTTGTGAAATAGTAAACCCCTATTTCATGATTGAGATTGATAATGATATTATCATGCAATCTATCTTGAATATCTTTGCCCTTAGTCATAATCTAAGACTCCCCTACTACCATTTTGTCTTGATTATATGGTCTGTTAAAATTTTTTATTTTTTATTTGTTTTGGATCTTCCCATTATATATTTTAGGTTTAAGAAGGCATATTGATTGATTGATAATAATTTTGATTGGTTTTATCAAGTGTGAATTTAATTCCAAATTACCTAATTTTTTGACATTGGATGAGGATACAAATTTTTCTTCTAGACCTTAAAATCCTTGTAAAAGATGTCCAATTCTCATCATAATATAGCTATGTAATAATTCTACAGGTAGGTTAGGGATAATGACCCATCTAGGCACACTAACATTGTAGAATTTTTTTGGATCAAAATTTTGTTTCCAATCTAAAAATTTAAGATTATATCCTTTGTAGTAAGTTGGTTCTCCATGTAAGAATTAGTTTTTTAAAGATATGTCCTTGCAGTCAATAAACAAAAAATCTCCATCAAGGGTAGTGATACTTACCTGATCCCTGAATGACTCCTCAAGCCATTGAACAATGCAATTCATGGAGGACCTGAATCTGCACCATTTAGCATACAAACCATGATCTTTGCAATGTTCACATATACCTTCAGTGTAAATGTTGCTAATAATCATGGTTTTTACCTCCTCATTAGCTAATCGAGGGATCCTTCAATGCTTTGTATTACCTAGTGGACCCATAAACGTATTAGGGTTTCCATGATATTGCTTAGGATTATTAGGGGTTTTAGAGGCCTTCATTCCCACTTGCTTATTTTCATGTTTATCTTCTGGATGTAAATTTGTTCCAGTTCGTGGAGATCTAGCTAGTAGATTGCAGAGAGGTTTCGTAGGTATCAAAGCACTTTTTGAAGGAACCAGTACATCAAACACAATTTTACCCAATAAGATTTTATTAGCTCTGGATGCAAAGTTTAACATTATGTGTGTAATGAGAATTACTCATAAACCACTGAGACCATTACTCCTGTTACCAACATCTTCAAATAAAACCCCAGCTTTTAGGGCTCATTTCTCCCTACTACCCCTCACAACATGCCAGCCATCATTTTCATCTCCAAAGATTATTGCCTTGTTGTTTTCAATTCTAGGGTTCCTTTGTCCCCACTTCCATCCACTAGCTCTGCAAGTAGATGCAGAGCTATTATTCCACCTCTTTGACTGACGATTCTTATTTCTGGGAGGAGGAAATATTGAAACCCTAAGTCGATTGTAAAATGCAGAATGATCAACTCATTGCAATGGATTGAAGGTGTTGTTATTGATTATGTTTCTAGTGGCAGATTTTCTTTGAGATATAAAAAATTCCTTCATTGGAAGATTTGATGTTGAATTAAGCATCACATATCGATTGCCTAGTCTATGGTGATCCCCTTGCTCAGTCTTGGACTTGTTAATATTTGTTTGTGTATTTGTATTCGCAAAATGCACATTTGTAAAACCCTTGCTCGAGCTTCGCAAATTCGCATTCGGAAGCAGAGCCATCATTTTTAGAATTTAATAAATTATAGATAATAAATGTATTAAAAATATCTTTATATCATGAACAAAAAATTATCTAGAAAAATATTTTATAAATATATTAACAAATTTTACATACAAATAAGTTGGAATATCTTAACTCTTTTAACATATAATAATTTGCAAAAGAGGCATGTAGTAATATAATTCAATTGTATGCTTCTTGTTCAATTCAAATCAAGATCATAGAATGCGCTATAATAGAGAACATATATCATAATGCACTTCTATATTTGGTATAAGCAAGGATATATCCAATTTTTCTTATTGGTAATGCAAGTACTTTATAGAACTACACACAATTTGAAATACCAAGTACTTTGTAGAATCAATTGTTTCACCAATCTAATAATGGATGAAGATGAAGAGACATTTCCAACAAAGGGTAAAAAGACAAATTATTAGAGGGGCCAAAGGCATAACTTCATATGTTATACCTTCATCTCTAATAGTCTATTGTAGTTGTGTATGTATGATTCATACCTTCATGAAATAAAGGTGCTATCTATCAATTCTATGGAAACAATAATACAATTTAATCTAAGAATTGACAAATAAAGCATTTAACATCTCATGGATCTCTAACTAAGCTTTGATAATAGAGCTCTCAACCTTAATATCTACTAGTGACAATCCTAGAATGAGAAATTGATAAAGATAATACCTAACTAGCTCTTAATTCTCTCAATTTGCTATGATATTTGATTCAAATGCTCTCAAAATTATCTCCATTATGCTAAATTTCTATGATATGCTCTCAAATGCTCTCAATTTGCTATGAAATGTCTATAACAAGGATGCTTTGCATTCGAATTTTCTAGGATCTCTTATCCTCTCAAAATGGCTTCTATTTATAGGATTTTCCCAAGTGTAGGAGGTAGAGTTACTTGATCATGGTTAAGCCATGGTTGAGTGAGAGGCTTTGAGATGGTTTCAAATGGGGGGACAATTTAAATGATTGTCTCAAAGGTTTGGACAAAGGGACAAATTTGAGTGATTGAGATTCAAAGTTCAAAATGAGTGATTGAGATTGCAAATTAGGAGTAATCCATATGCTTTTGTGTTCTCAATTCTCATTGGCTGCTTAAATTTATGTTGAAGGATATTAGGATTAATTAAATTCAATCAATTAATTAAATTAGCCATGTAGGGGAATAGACTCAATTTGATTTTTGATTTAAACTATACAATTAATTGATTAAAATCAATTATATAGTTTGATTAATCCCCTTAGGCTTATATTTGATCATTTGATGTCATTATTTATTTGATCCATTGATTTAAAATGTTTTTGTCCAATTTGATTGATAAATGTCCATTTGAAATTGATTTGATCCATTTTGGTGAAATTTAGAGCATTTGGCTGAGATTTGCAGATTTTATTGATAAGAGGACACCTGCCCAGTTTTAGGTGTCTACAATAGTGACCCCTCGAGAATTAAAACAACTAGTTAGAGAGTTGGTCGCATGACAACTAAATAGATAATATTAAACATGATTTCTACATGTTTAAACTATTTGCATATACTGATTAATTTATTGTTATTTTAAACTCTCAAATTATTTGACATTATTAGCCAATGAGCTATATTACGTGAGGTTTCACTCGAGACCTGTCTGATGCTTTTAAAACCAGACCACTTGTTTTGTGGATGGGTTTTCTCATTAGAAACTGCTTGTCCGTCGATGAGTCATGTACATCAAATCAAATCTGATTAATTTAATATGAAATCAAATCAGATTCATTTTATATGAAATCAAATCGGATTTTAGATTGAGAAAGGGAGTCAAATAAATAGAAGTGTAGGAGTGTATATCAAAGAGCATTGGAGACGATAGAAGATATAAGGTGCCCTATTTCATGAACCAAAATTTTTGATGATACTAGGCTATAAACAAAACCCCAATCACAACAAGCTCACCTTCTGAACCACCGAGTTGCTGCAGTGCATTCACAAACCATTTATGTAGATCAACGAACCCAACACCTTCTACTTCTCCTTTGTGCTTGAGATTGAGAAGGTTTTTTTGCAAATATAGTTGGAAGTGTATTTACCCCATTAGAGACTAAAGTAGCTTCCTTTCCTTGTACCTATGTTGATACTTTTGTAATATCTCTAGATTTACTTCCTGTTTTAGTAGTAGTATTCAAACATTTATTTCATTATCCACCAATGACGAATCAAGATCATGCTTATGCCACCAATGATGAATCAATAACATGCTTATGCTCAACAATTGATAAATCGAGATCTGGTAATGTCCATTCCAAAGTGGATCTTATGGGCAGATGGTCAATCACTTTTCTTTCTTTTGAAAATGGTTGGAATGCTCCACCAACTCTCTGTTTTGAATCTGAAAAAAATTTGGTGTTTGAAGTAGTAGACTGTTGCCGATGAGAATTCCACTCTTTTAAATATTCTTCCACAAATACTGGCTTTTGTAAATAAATTAAGTTGGTCACTCTCAATAATCCACGTAAGTTATTTCCACAGAAACCCAAATTCAAGGGCTTGTTACTGGCTTCTGTAAATAAATTAAGTTCATCGCTCTAAATAATCCACATAAGTTATTTCCACAAAAACCCAAATTCAAGGGCTTGTGGCTCCGGTAAAAACATAAAATCAACGACAGATGAAAGACCAACTTACCAATGCAACTAAAAGTGCAGGAAAGATGTTTTAAATAAAAAGGAAAAAATGCACAATTTTGTATTTCTGAAATCACAGGGGATACAATTTAAGTTAATGGAAGAAATGAATACAATCATTAACAAGCTGCATACAAAAATGAGAAATTCAGAAGTAAGCGGAAGGATTTACCTGAATGAGCTTTGATGAGATCTAAGACCTGCTAAAGACACCTTAACACTTAAGTGACGGGAAAGATAAATTAAACTTTATGATAAAATGTATGAAATGTCTTATATATTAAAGATATGCAACTAATTACTTCCTATAAGACATTATTGAGCATCCAAGCTCTTGCTTCCTGTGCCTTGAGACACCACAATCTCTCCAGCCCTGTCCTTTTAGTCCAACTCCCTTTGCGATGACATATTTTATCTCGCTCTTCTTTAACGGGGTAATCAAACATCAACCAGTGTTGAATAAGGGCAATTTCATTTAATCTATCACAAGTTCTGTGGAGGCAGCTTGATAAACTTCCCAAATAATAGTTCGTGGCAATACACAGTTTTGGCAATGACCACGACAACCATATATGCTTGGTATGTGGATTCTTTTTCATTGTCCACTATTTACTATTTGCAAACTTCAATTTTATAGCCACGTTACATTGGACAATGTTATTTTTATTTAAAGAAAACATTGCTAAAGAAACTGAATCACACCCTAAATTTGCATTGAGATTATCAATCCAATTTTTAGACTCATTTATCTAGGGAAAGGACCCAATACCCGCACACCCTAACTTCATGCACCTACACGTCCTAAATCGTATGTCAGATTTTGACGATTTTTTTTGTCTCCAATATGCGAGTTAATTGCTTAAAGCTGAAGTTTCAACTTCTGGGTATTCATAGATCTCTCTGTAGACAACCTCAAACACAGAGTGGTAAAAAAATAGCCATTTCAAACTGACGTTTGATACCCACTATGTTCTTGCACCAATAGTCATTCACTCAAAAATGTCAGTACTTGTGGCCAAATGTCCCAGTAGTTGTTACAAAATGTCCCAATAGCGGTGCACAAATGGGCCAATTACCAACCAAAAAAGCTAAAAAAATGATTGGCTATTAGTACATATGTGATCGACTATTGGTACACGTGTTGTCATTTTTGGGTCTCTTTTCATAGTAGTGATTGGGGGGTCAAGGGGAGTAGAAGATCACACTTATTGGACCTTGGGTCCTTTCCCCTATATATTCATTGTGTCAACTAAACTATTGGCCCTTTAAAAAAAATCAAATCAACAGATGTTTAAGGAGAACCTTTTGTGACAAAGGTAGAGGAGTTTGAATTGGTCTTGGAAGTTCTGGAAGAATGTCGTCACCAAAAAATGTAGGCAGATTGCACCAAACTTTTTATCACGCGACAAGAAAGTTTATTATTCATATTAACATTAAAGAATATTAATGGACATCAAAACACTATTTTTATATATGAAATTATTAAACTGTTAAAAAAAGTAATTTCATGTAAATTAATGTCTAAATTATGAATTATTATTTTATAAAAAATATAAGTGCTCTGTGCATCATTGTTGGGACATTTGTATCTAATACTGGAACATTTGTCCATAAGCACTCGTTTGAATACACTTGCTTCTTGTTTCACTGAACAAATAAATGAAAAGTCATTTTATACAAGCAAATGAAGTTTATCAACTACAAATTATTCAAATTGAATTGTTACAAATCTTTCTTTCAATTAATCAGAAGCAAATATGTAATACAAATTAAATATATTTCAAATGTTAAGAAAGTAATATATATAATTTAAATTTATATTACAATATTATATATAGACAATATTAGAATCTAGCTTCTTAGTACATTGATTTACATATAGTTTTCTATCAGTAACTCTTGCACCCCCTTTTGGTGCAAGTTCAAGTACAAGTTGTAAATGTGTATAAAAAGCAATCCAGTAGTCACGCAACTTTTAAGGGAATCATCTGAATAAAAGAACTTTGAAAATCCGAAATAAATCTAGCGCACATTTGCTAAAACCCTGGGAAAAGATTTTGGATCGCAGTCCCTTCCTTATTGTCGTCCTCTTTTCTTGCTAAAACCCTGAGAAAATTTTTTAGACGGCATTAATCCAGGGTATTCTTCAACGCTGCTTCGTTTTATTGGCTTTTGTTTTGTTCATCCTCTATCTTTACAATTTATTTGTTTCTTTTTAGTTATAATTGTTCTGAGACCGTTTCTTCGACAGTTAGGGTTTTTGTTTCAGCAATAATATAATTTTTTTCTTCTCTGTCATACTTTCCTTGAACAGTTAGATGAGGCCGATTCTATTGAAGGGGCATGAGAGGCCTTTGACGTTTCTCAAATACAATAGAGACGGTGACTTGTTATTCTCGTGCGCCAAGGATCACACGCCCACTGTGTGGTATGCACACAACGGCGAACGCCTTGGGACGTATCAGGGCCACAACGGTGCTGTCTGGTGCTGCGATGTCTCAAGTAAGCCTTTCCCTCCTTGTTTACCCTGTTTTCATTTTTAGGGTTTCCGTTTTCTAATGAGGTTTTGAAACGATGATTTTTTAATTTAAAAAAATTGCAATTGAAGAATGAAACTGGGCTTCCTGATCCATCAGAAGGATGAGTGAATGATGTCTTAAGAATGCATGCCTCCATATATAGCTTACCAAACACAAATACACGAGCTCCTGGGGTTTAATGTTCAGTTTTTTTCGGAAGAAGATGACGGTAGGGGCAGGGACAGGGACACTAGATCCAGACAAAAAGTCAAATTAAGTGAAAATATTAACTCCAATTGATTGCCATACTAATGGGTCTGTTAGAATCTGAAAAAATGAATAATCCAAAATAACTAGTGCATACAAATAGAAATAAAATTGCGAGTATAAATGATATAAGATCAAAATAACAACACAATGTTAATCTCTAAGTGAGAATTGTAAATGTGAAATGAACAAAATATCATTAGGAGAATCCAAGAATAAAATTCGCAGATTGTAATATAATGAAATGAGACTAGGTAGGAGTGAGTATAGATAGGAAATGAGAGAGGTGAGAGGTGACAAATACAATTAATGGGAAGAGGCTACCGCAATAGCCTAAACAAGGCAATTGTAAATCCCATGGAAGAAGCCGACACCTTGCACCCACTCACACTAATACTCACTTTATTAATCTTAAGCAAGCTTAATTAAATGTGTAGGAAAAACCTAGGAATAAGAAAATAAATAACTAACTTGGAAATAAAAGCCAACTTAGGTAGGTGAAAAGATAATGGGTTTTGAAAAATGAGCCCATATTAGGTACCAATGTATAGAAGTCCCCCCAAAGAGAAGTACCTTGCCAAGACAAAAGAGAAGCCCTTTCACAAATAGAGAGAGAACAACCCCAAAGAGAGAGAGAGAGTAAAGAGGATTACAAAGCCCCCTCCAAAGTGGACGCTTGTCGCACCCTCAACAAAGTTCACAAATGAAGGAACTTGCTTTTAGGGAACGGTTTGGTGAAGATGTCTGCAATCTGAGATGTAGGATAATATCTACGATCAATGATCTGCTCATGAATCAACTCGAATGCAGTGCATGTGGATTTCAATGTGTTTGGTGTTTTGATGATGGATTGAAATGCGAGAGATTTGTATAGCACTTTGGTTGTCACAAAAAATGATTGCAGGCTTCCAAAAAGCAATGCCAAACTCAATTAGAATGCTCTGAAGCCAAATAGCCTTAGTAGTAGCATTAATTGTTTCTTGATACTTAACCTCTATAGATGAAAGAGCAATTGTAGATTGCTTCTTGCTCGACCAACAAATTGGATTGGAACCATGAGAGAAGCGATATCTTGAACTAGACTTACAACTTTGAGAATCACTCGCCCAATTTGAATTTGTGTATCTCTCCATGTCCAAAATTTGCGGTTGCTATGTAGTGAATCCCATAATCGTGAGTACCTTGAATGTAGTGAAGAATCCTCGTAGCTGCCTTTAACGCAACTCATGGGGCTCGTGCATGAATCAAGAGACCATGCCTACAACATATGAAATGTCAGGCCTCGTGTAAGTCAAGTATACGAGACTACCAACAATTTGTTGATATAAAGTGCCATCCACTAAATGTGAAGAACACTTAGCCTCAAGTTTGACCCCATATAGAAATGGAGTCAGTGTAGGCTTATAGTTAGCCATGCAAATTTAGAGAGCATATCAAGAACATACTTAGACTGTGCAAGAAATATCCTTGAAGAAAACTGAGTGATATTAATCCCCAAGAAGTAGTGTAGAATGACGAAGTATGACATTAAGAAATGACCATGAAGGGCAGTTTTCACTACTTGAATGGTGGATGAATGACTCCATGTAATCAACAAATCATCAACATAGAGAACCAAAAAGGTGGGAGAATCATCTTGTTGCAAGATGTAGACATTTAGATCAGAGTGGCAATGAGTGAACCCAATTGTTAGAAGGAATGAGTCCATCTTGGCATACCAAGCCCGAGGGGCTTGTTTGAGGCCATAGAGAGACTTTTGATGACATCAAACAAGTGAAGGATCTTGAACGAATCCCTGTGGTTGCTCCATGTATATTTCCTCCTAAAGTCATCGTGAAGAAATGCCCTCTTCACATCCATTTGATGAACTTACCATCGATGAGCTGCAACAATAGCAAGGACAAGTCTAATGGAATTCATTTTGGTGACTGGTGCAAAAGTTTCAGAGTAGTCAATCCCTGGAATCTTGGAGAATCATTTGGCAACCAAATGAACCTTGTGTTTATCAATCAACTCATCTAGAGCAAATTTTGTCCAATAGATCAACTTGCATCGAACAAGTTTTATTCCCTTAGGAAGAAGGACAAGATCCCAAGTGTGATTCCTTTCCAAGGAATTGAACTCTTCCTAGATAGCTGCATCCCACTTAGGGATACCTGAAGCTTCTTGAAAGAATTGCGGATCAGAAGATGAAGCAATGAAGAAATTGTGACCTTGTTCTTCTAGCATATGAAAGATCACCAACCCAATCACTTGTTGACTCTAGTGGTTGATGAGCACAAAGAGGTTCTTAGATTAGAGAATTTGGAGGAGAAACATCATTCTTTGAATAATGATTGTTGGAGGGATGACTATCCTCATTATCATTGTCACCATATGAAGTTGAGAAAGATGACTCCTCATTTGAAGCAAGAGGATTAAGATCCTCAGAAGAACTATCATTACGATGCAGTGGCTCCAATGTGATAGTGGGACGGAGAATTGTTAGAAGACGAGCTAGCATGACTCTCTTCAAAACGAACATTTCTCTCAATGAACAACTCATGAGTGGTAGGATCTAGAAGCCTTTAGCCTTTGAAAAATATGAGTATCCATCAAATATGAAAGGATTTCTCTGCGGATCCATGCCTTGCGTTTCGCTGCTAGAATGTCGGCCCATTGATGAAAACCAAACACTTGAAAGTGCTTAACCGGGAGTATCAGACTAGTCCAGGTTTCAAAGGAAGTAACTCCCTTAACAACTTTGTGAGGGACTTGTCTTTGGATATAACATGCCTAGTTAATGGCTTTTGCCCAATATTGTGGTGCCAAAGATTTTGAGTGTATCATACAGTTGACCATTTCTTTCAGGTGCAATTCTTCCATTTTCTAACTCCATTCTGTTGAGGACTATAGGAAATTGTATGCTGCAAGTCAATGCCCTTTGAAGTACAAAATTGCTCGAACTTGTTGTTGACATATTCCCCCCCATTATCTATACACAAAAATTTGATGGATTTCCCAGATTGCCTCTCTACAAATGCTTTGAAGTCAAACAATGAATCAAAGACTTAAGACTTTTGTTTGGGAAAATATACAAAAGTGCATCTAGAAAAATCATCATTGAAACATATCAGGCTCTACGGAAAGATGAATATGGAAATGGTCCAACCAAATCATTGTCTGCCAACTCCAAAAGTTGTGAAGGTCTCCAAGCTTTGCCTTTGTCAAATTTCTCTTTTAGATGCTTGCCAAGAATGCATCCCTGACAAAGACCATGAGAAAAGAGAGATCGAGGCAATCCTGTAACCATATCATGTTGACTAAGTTGCTGGTAATTTAAGTAGGCAAACCCCCGATGCCACAAGTTACTCACTTCATTAGAATGAGTGAGCAAAACAAACAATGGAGGATCAGGAACACAATAAGAAAATAGATGGTCACGATTGATGATCTACTTTCCATACTGCAACTATAGAATCGTTGTGCAACCCATGAATTACCACGGAATCTGGAGAGAACTCAACTCGCCTGCCTGAACCCTTTTGAGTGATCCTATATAGTGATAGGAGATTAGTTGATAATGAAGGCACACAAAGAACATCATGGAATGTGCCATCGCGCACATCAATAAACCCTCTCCCACATATTCAATCGGAGTGTCATCACCCATTAAAATAGAAGGCATAGAACATGGCTCCAAGGTTGCAAGTTCATCCTTTGATGAAGGCATGTGGTGCAAGGCACCCGACTCAAGAACCCAAGTGGATGGTGGTGAAGCAAATGCTATGAGGGCATTGCCCTTTCCTTTCCCCTTGCTGTTTTCTTTAGCCTTGTGAGACTCCTCATTTAACTATGTTTTACTCTCTCAGGAACATTGATGTTATTCATTTCAAGAATGTGTGTTAAGTGATCAATTTGTTTCTTCAAATATTTATGCTCATCATGACTAGGTCTATTACAATAGACACATTTGACGTTATCTTTCTTAGGCATGTCAGCATTAGAAGATTGGGTCTCATTAGCTTCTTTTGGAGCAGCTTGTTTCTAATCATTCTTCTCATTGCTATTCTTTTTGTTTCTTATCGATATTGTTACTACTTTGTCCTTTTTGTTCTTTTGTGCCTTTGTTGGCATCCGGGGCTTGTGACTTAGAGGATTTTAGAGTGCACATTTGGATTAGCTTGTCTTGCTCCTATGTGAGAGAAATAGCAAAATTATCTAAAGACGACATGGGTAATTGGCTCCCAAGTGCACCCTTAGTAGCATAGAAGGCAGAAACAAATACTGAATATTCAAAACTTAGCTTAGAGAGAATATGAAGATTTAGAGAGAATATGAAGAATTAGTTGTTCTTCTTTCTTTTCGATTCCACATTGCTTTAACTGCAACCTTCTAATTTCAATTTTGTGAAGAAATCCTGGATTGTATTAAAGTTTTCTGGATTTAGACTTATGAGGTCATTTTATAGACCCCTTATTAAATCTTGAGTTCCAAATAGTGTCTCTAACTTTGTGCAAATTTCATTAGGAGTACTCAGAGATTCAATATAAAAGAGTAAATCAAGAGAAACATACAAACAAAAAATTCCATATGCTTCATCACATCTATTAAACCACTTAGGCTTTTCTGCATCTACAATAGGTTCAGTTTCCAATCCCATCGTTATTCTATGCAAGCCAAAATTTTTAAAATAGGTTGTAATGCGTGACTTTAACTCAAAATAGTTGCAAGGAGTTAGAATGGGAACTGTTGTTCGATCCATAATGCATAAATACAGAAATAAGTGCTAAAAGAAAGAGAACACAAGAACACCAATACACCCCCACCCTTTTCACTAGTATCAAAAATCATCCCCTCGCCCCAAATATTACAATATTGGCACTAGTACAATTACAATGCTTTTCCCAAATTAGTGAATTATAAGTGTTAAGGCCCACAATGGAAAAAAATGCTACACAAAATCTAGACAATATTTAGCATGGAGCTTTGCTCAGCACCAACTTCAGCATGCAATATTTCAAAAGATGACAAAATATCTAATCAAGCTCAACATGGATGGAAAGTACGTATCTTTAGCTTTCCAATGATATATTGTTCGCTGAAATTGGACATATGAGACAATTTATGAATTTTTGAAAAACTGAATTTGTTGTGCGGGAACGTCTTTCTCGCATCAAAAAAAGTATTACTTTTGATTTGATTCCAGTAAAATCTATTCATCGAATGAAAAAGATAAAAAACTCAGAAATATTTTTTGGGTTACGAAAAAAACCTAGAAATCTTTTTTTAGTCCAGGCAAAAGTTGAAAAAATAAAAAATGAATTAAATTCAACCTTCAGTCAGCTGAAAAAAAGCTGCATAATGCTTTTTGGACAACAATTTTTGTCAAATCTGCTCACTATCTACAAAATCTAAAAGATAGCAAGATAGTTTTTCGGGGCTGAGAAAAATACCCAGAAATCGTTTTTTGATTTGACTTGCAGAATACCCAGATCTAATGCAAAAATGAAAATGTTTCCACTCTTTTCTGATTTTTGTGCTCTGATTTTGGTGAAATGAAAGCCAAATCTGACTTTCTTGAGCCTTCTGTATGCTATAGAATAGCTGAAAAAAGCTACCAGGATTACTAGAATGCTGCAAACACCCAAATTTTACAAAATATTTGCACAAAAATATTCCAGAGATTAAAATTTTCCGTCAAACTTTTGTTTTTCTCAAGTTCATATAGAAATGCATTAGAAGAGCATACTGGGTTTTAAGGAAACCTGCAGAAAACTTATTAGCCGCCCTTAAATCTCTCTAATAAGGAAACTAAATCTATTTTTCCACTAAATTAGTTCTAAATTTCTAATACCACGTTAGAATTTGAAAAGATGAATAACACAAAATAACTAGCGCAAATGAATAGAAATAAAACTATAAATGTAAATGATACAAGATCAAAATAACAACATAGAGTTAACCTCCATGAGAGAACTACAAATGCTAAGAAACAAAAATAGTAGTAGGAAAATTCAAAGAGCAAAATCTGTGAAATGCAATTACAATGCAATAGAATGAAATAAGATTAGTTAGGAGTGAATATATATATGAAATGAGAGAGGGGAGGTGGCAATACAACCAATGGGAAGAGACCACCACAATAGCCTAAAAAAGGCAAGTGTAACTCCCATGGAAGATGTTGACACCTTGCACCCTCTCATACAAATACTCACTTTATTAATTCTAAGCAAGCTTAATTAAAAGTGTAGGAAAAACCTATGAATAAGAAAATATATAACCAACTAGGAAATAACAACCTACACCAACAGGGTCAAGATTGCACACTAGGGCTTCTAACATAGATAACTATGTTATATGTATATGAGCTTCTGAGGTATGGTTTTACTTCCATTTTTGTGGGATAAGGTAACTTGGTTCAGGAATCTTGCTTCCGCTGATGCTACACTTGCTGAGTTAGGATGTAACTAGAATGATGGATAATTTATTCACCAACTTGGGCCAAGAAGCCTATCTACACTAATATTCAGGCTAGAAAGCTCACTCTCAAGTACAAAAAAAAAGGGAATGGAAGCACTATCAGGCTTCAGACTCAAAATTCATGTTGACCAACTCAGAGCCACTCTGTCAAGTCACCGCTATGTTGTAAAACACTGCTTATTACCAAATGAACTGAATTTTGTGGTCTAGTCATGTAAACAAATGGATGAACAAAATATTCGAAAAGTTTAAAAGCATCATCTTCACTGAGATCTAAATATCGTAATCTTTTAATCAGATTTCACAAATCGTCTCATATTAAAATTGTTAGTTCAGATTGTTGCCTTGATTTGTATATTTCAACCACAGTATCACATAAATGGAATGGCTGCCAATCCTGCAGTCTTCTCCCTTGCTTTCATTTATTCTCAGGTATTGCAGTCTTATGGAATAAAATAGTTGTTTTAAACGCAAGGTCAATTAGAAGAGGAATCCAAGGATGCATAAAATTATAATCTGTCAAGGAAAACAGAAGCAGTTAAGCATGGATCAGAGCAGTTCAATAGATACATATTAAATTATTAATGTGCCATTCCCATTTTTTCTTTCCTGGATTTTGATCTAACCAAAATATTCAATCTCAAGCTTCCATCAACAAAGTTTATAACACCAAAAAATTTTCACTCTGGATTTTATAGTCTTTGCGACTTGCCTCCTACTGCCCATGCTACTACTATACTAACCAACACAAGAACAGAGAAAAAATAAGACAAAATTTGGAAGTTCCCAAACCCTTCCCACTTCACACCTTGTATGAATTTCCGTGTTCAAATTGTAAGATGGAACCCAGGTAATTGATTTGACAGGTCAACCATGTCTGTGCTCTCCACTAATACTACTTTTGCTCACAGATAATCTCAGAGGTATCATCTATGAACTAACAAGAATCATCTTTGAATTATTGGGAGTACACTTCTATATAATTTCCATTCTCATTCTTCATAATTTAGAATAGAGATTCACAGAAATCAGAAAATAAATATCACACCTGTTTCTCTTTTCACCTATTAAGCTATCTGGTTTCAGCCAAGAGAACAAATCATCCTCAATATTTTTCCATTGGTTTTAAGTGTTGGAGTCTAAAAGGAGTATGGTATTACAGTCTGTATGGCCAGCCTGCAGGGATTAACAAATTACATAAGCTAATGCATAGCAATTGTATGTATCATATAAATTGATTATTTAATTGTTAAATAGTTGAAAAAGGAGTGCGATGCTGCTTCCCAGCCTGACATGCTCTGCAAACGCCAAGGTTTTGGCTGCCATAGCAAGCTCCTGATAATCACGAGAGTCAACTAGTCTATATAGACCATTCTCCTCAAGACCCACTGCAACAGTAGACTGAGTTTTCGTGAATTGAAGGTCACATCCAGCTGAGGAGAATGTCTTAGAATTTGACGGACTGAGAGAAGGTTGAGTTCCATTCCTGGAACATAGTACACATTGAGGAAAAGCAGTTTCCTTCCTCCAGACTGAATCTGTACATTGCCCTTTCCGACAACGGTGTACTCTTCCCCTCCAAAAATAACAGAATCTGAGAAAGGCTGAAAATTTGTGAACCAATCCTGGTGATGAGTGAAGTGGCGTAAGGCACTTAAATCAATATACCAGGCAAAGGATTTCACATGATTTGCAGGTCTTTTATCCATGAAGGTGTAAAAGGCAGACTCACTCTGCTCAGTTTGCTCCGTTACATGTGCTTTAGGTTGTGAACTACATTGCTTGGCTTGAGCAGCTAAGCGTTTGACACTGCAACTTCATATGACCAAACTTATGGCAGTAGTCGCATTGAATATTTTTCTTCTTCGGGCCTTTTGATGAGTGAGCAAAGAGATTTTGTTGAGAAGACTGAGAAAACTGAGAGTTCCCTGAATCCTTATGAAAGGAGTTAGCAAAAAAATCTTGTGTTTGAAGATGAACTGGTACCACTACCGAATTGTTGTTTCCAATGATCTTGTTGTAAAAGCATTATCCAGAGGCCTTTTGATGAGCGAGCAAAGAGATTCTGTTGAGAAGACTGAGAAAATTGAGAGTTCCCTGAATCCTTATGAAAGGAGTTAGCATAAAAATCTTGTGTGTTTGAAGATGAACTGGTACCACTACCGAATTGTTGTTTCCAGCGATCTTGTTGTAAAAGCATTATGCAAAGATCGGAAAATGACATTAGAATGAGTGGAAGCAATGTTGAGAGTCTCAACAAAGTGCTCATAGCAAGACAATAGGCTCTTCAGAGTGATTACCACCATGCCTTCTTCCTCCATTTTGTGTCCAATGGCTTCCAATTGATCTCGAATGTCCTCAATTTTATTGAGATGATCCTACAGGGACACCTCTTCATCCATCGTTTTTGTGAAGAGCATGTTCTTCAAGAAGAACGCACAACTCTTATCTGAGGTTTCATGCAAACCTTTGAGATGCATACAAATTTCAGCAACTGATTTGCCCAAAGGAACCTGTGGTAGCTGATCATCAGTAACTGAAAGTTTGACGAGCATAACAGCTTCTCAATTTTGCTCATCAAATTTATCTTGCTCCTTGCTTTCATCTTCAGGATGAGTAGTCTTGCCCAAAACAATTTTGTCAAGACATCTGTATTCAAAGACTGAGCATCATAGTCTATTGAAAAATAACACTTGGGTTCTGACAAATCTTTTTGCTGGGAAGAAACCCATCAGATGCAAATGGGTCTACAAAGTCAAATACAAGGCTAATGGTTTAGATAAGTACAAGGCTGGTCTCGTTGTCAAGGGCTTCTCTCAGCGTGAAGGAATTGATTATGAGGAGACCTTTGCTCCGACAAGAAAGATTACCACCGTTAGATTAGTCCTAGCCATGGCAACTCAGTGCGGCTGGAAGGTCCATCAAATGGACGTCAAGAGTGCCTTCCTGAATGGTGAGTTATAAGAAGAGGTCTATATGATGCAACCTCTTGGATTCAAGGTTGCCGGTAAAGAACACCAGGTACTCAAATTGGTGAAAGCACTCTATGGTCTCAAACAGACTCCTCGGGCATGGTACTTGAAAATAGATAAGTACCTCATAGATCAGGGTCTCTAGAGGAGTCCTTTTGACTCAAATTTGTATGTCAAGACTACTGGCAATGACATCATTCTTCTAGTTATTTATGTTGATGATCTAATCATCACTGGTAACTCAACATCTTTGATTCAAGAAATCAAACAAAATTTATGCCAATCTTTTGACATGACTGACCTTGGGCCTTCAGCACTACTGCCTAGGTGTCGAGGTTTGGCAGCAATCTCATGGCATCTCCATATCTCAGTCTAAGTACGTAGGGGCTCTGCTAGACAAATTCAGGATGCAGGACTGCAAACTTGTGTCTACACCTATGGAGTTTGGCTTGAAGTTGTCAGCAAAATCTGGTTCTCCAGTTGAGAATGAATCCACATTCAGGCAACTAGTGGGCAGTTTAATCTATCTCACCGCCACTAGATTGGGTCTAAGCTTTTTAGTGAGTTACATATCATGTTCTATCACAGCTCCTACTTCGGAACATTGGGCTGCAGTGAAGCGCATCTTGCACTATGTCAAGGGCACTTCTGACTTTGGTATCCTCTATGGACGTACCAAAGATCCCAGACTCATCTGATACACATATTCAGATTGGGGAGGCTCTGTTGATGACAAAAAGTACACTTCCGGGTATGTCTTTAGTTTGGGCACAAGTGCTATCACTTGGACTAGTAAGAAGCAACAAGTCGTATCTCTTTCCTCGACAAAAGCTGAATATCGAGGAATAGTCAAAGCAACTTGTGAGGCGGTTTGGCTTCGAAGGATGCTTTCAAACATCTAGTTGTCTTAGGCAGGTGCTTCACCCCTCTTCTGTGACAATCAAGGGGTGCTCAAACTCGCCAAAAATCTAGTCTTCCATGAGTAGACCAAGCATATAGAGCTTCAGTGTCATTTCATCCACTAGCTTGTTGAAGATGGATCTGTGGATTTGCAGTTTGTTCCTACAGTGGACCAGACTGCTAATATTCTCACCAAGTTCTTACTTCTAGAGAAGTTTGTCAAATTCAGGGGGCAGCTTGGTGTAGTTGATAGGTTGACCATTAAGGGAGGGTATTGGAATAATGTCTCCTGAGTTAGATTGTTTCTATATTTAATGGTCACTTCTAGATATTGTAGATATTTTGTATAATAGATTCTTTCTATTATTTGTATGTTTCTTTTTAGAAACGTCTCTCTTGTAAATTCTTTAAGAACGTTTTGTTCTTTGTTAATGATCATTCCATTATTTTACCATTTACCTGTGTAACAATATCAAAACCACTTTGCTTAGATTTTTCATCATTCACTCCATTTTTTCAAGCATCTTGACCTCTTCCCTGATCCATATTCTGAAGAGGGAGTATAGCAGAGGGCACTGGTCTCAGTTGCTTCATGGTATTGCAGTCTGAGTGGTCAGCCTGCAGGAATTTGCAAATTACATCAGCTAATCCATAGCAATTGTATGTACCATATAAATTGATTATTTAATTGTTAAATAGTTACATTAAAACCACTTAGCTTATATTTTTCATCATTCACTCCATTTTTTCAAGAATCTTGACTACTTCCCCAATCCATCATCTGAAGAGGGAACATAACAGAAGGCACTGGTCTCAGTTGCTTCAGTAGTTAGTTTCTTTTGGTTTCAAGTTGCTATCTACTTATTTCCCTGCATCATGGGGCAGATGCCATCTATAATAGTGCAAGTATGATAGTTGCTTCCATCCTGAGAGCATGACCGTTCTGTCAATGTTGGAGTCTCTCTCTTCCTCATACAAGAGGAAGGAACCTGAAGAATTGGAAAGCATATTGGTGCAATTCAATCTTTGAGCCATGCTAAATGCATTTGGCCTAACCATAATTTTGCCAGGACAGGGCAGCATGCCCTTAAGCTACCCTCTATGCTTCCTCCAACAAAATGTACATGTAAGTTTTTTCTATTTTACCATTTACACAGACAGAAAACAGTAAACATGTGTGGAGGGAAACAGCACCAGGCTTTTCCCTTTTAAACTGCCTGTCCTTCATCTGAGGAGCTTGAACTAGTGGTAAACTTGCTTCGTGGTTGAGGTTTTTTGATTTTTTCCTCAGTGATGAAATCCTTTTTTTGATTTTTTCCTAATAATAGAATTGGAAGAGAACTACTGTATGGGGAGGAGGTCTGTGAAGTACTAAACCAGAATACCTTAGAAAAAGGAGTCTCCAACTTTTTAACTGAGAATACACTCCGGGAGGGTGGAAACGTTATTTTTTAGACCATGGTAAGCAGATTCTGCACTCAGAAAATCAAACCCTAAACACTAGGAAACTTGGTCCTGATAACTTTATCAAATCTGTTGATTCTGAATAACACAATCTGCAAACACATAAAACTGAAATATGAATAGCAAATACACAGTATTCATGGTCAAACCTGCATTTATTTTCACATTATATTTTAAAATAAAATGTCGCACTAGTGCAAGACTAGAATTATTAAATCATTCACACCTGTGCATTTCTTTTATAGATGAAGGTGGCTAGACTCTGGAAGTGCACCCTGACTCCATGAATCGAACTGTCCAAAACTGAAAATTTGAATTTCTTTACATTTGCATTTTAGCTGAAAATAGAACTGCAGCTACAGATGTTAAAAACTAAAAAGCATAATAGCGAAAAACAAAAGAGCGAAGTCTAAATTTAGACTTCTAAATCTGGAATGCACCTTCTCATATATAACTGAAAAATCCAAAAAACATTCTAACTCTGAAGAGGATGAGGTTGGTGCATGCTATGCATGCATCTTCCTACTCTTAATTGGGTGCTATTCTCTTCATGTATTTATATTTCTCCATGGTATATAAGTTACATAATTAAGTAAAATTTAAATATTATGTAAAATTTTTAAAACAAAAAAAGCTATTCGCTAAGAAAAAGCATCATCACACTAGTTACAATCACAAAACAAAAAAATTACAGAAGGTTAAAAATTTGCTATGCTATCCATTACTCAAACTGGCACTCACTTTTGATTGAAATGGAATTGGCTGATTTTTGCCACTTCGCTTTTGTCAGATTCTACATGCAAGCCGAATCCTCCCTTTCTGTGAACGCTCCCCTGCAGGCCTATTTTGCCATGGTTGTATGAATATTTTTTGTTATCAGGAGGGCAATGCATGATCAGGATGCATTCAAGTCAGTCAAATATCTTAAACAATAAAAATGCTATTTTTAAATTTTATCGTCACTTTCTGCTGGATTTGTCATGGGTTCTGCAAAAAAGCTTTATTTTCGTCGAGGTTCTACCAGGTATCTCTGGGACAAATCCATAGGCAAAAGTGCAAATCCTGGCTGCACCTCTGTCCTCACTTCCGGATTCGCTAATTTACAGCAACAAACTGGTAACATGGATTAAAATGTTTATATAGGCAAGGGTTTGTCAATCATCCATCATTCTTCCTATAATTTTTGTGGTCTAGGATGTCAAATTTGTTTTTGTAATCCAAAAGTTCATATTTTAGAACTTATCTGGACTGCAATTATGTAGTTGAACCTAGCAGAGAGTATATAAGAAAATATTTTGTTCTTATCAATCATTGTCAGATTGTCAAATTCTGACCAATTGTGGAGAGGCTTTGTGTATAACAATGGCTCTCTTGCTTTGTGAAGAATTTTTCTCCATGGGTTTGGGTTATGGTTTATTGATTCATTTTAAATTCAACATGGATCAGAGTCATTCTCTAGTTAGTATGTCATGTTAACTCTCAATTTATGTTACCTGTTCTTGATGTCAGGATTAAAAGAAGGCAACAAGCCATGGAAAATTAAAACCAATTGACCAGGTTTACTCAACATTTACGTCACATTACTTGTTAAAAGTGTTCTATAGTTGTCATGAGCTGTATTGCTTTTTAGTAATAATCTTGCTATTATAATTTTATTTATGATAGATGAAATCATAGATAATTTCTCAGATCTTGGTGAGAACATATTTTTTGAATGTCTAATTCAAGTGGGTTTACAATGCAGGGGATTCGACACGTTTAATTACTGGTAGTGCAGATCAGACTGTCAAGTTATGGAAAGTGGAGAATGGAACACAGTTATATTCTTTCAAATTTGATTCCCCGGCTAGATCTGTGGACTTCTCAGAAGGAGATAAGCTAGCTTTAATCACCACTGATCCATTCATGGAGTTGAGATCAGCCATCCATGTGAAGCGGATTGAGAAGGATCTGTCGAGGCGTAAGTGAATATCAATAAACTCATTACTAGTTCTTGAGATTGCTGATGAATGAGGAGAATTTTTATTGCAGTCTGTAAATGAAGATGTCACTGTTTTTCGTACATGGTAACCTAATAATTTTTTAATTTCTTAGATCCAAATAGATGAACTCTGATCAGAAAAATGATGAGCTACTACAAATGGAGGATGGTGTATTTGTGCTCCTCTATTATATCCTTGTTTTCAAAGCACCCAATTAATTGCCTATCTTTTTCCTTTAGTATGTTCTTCTCTATCATATCCGTGTTTTTTAAGCATCTAATGAAGTACCTATCTTTCTCCCATAGTTTTTGCTCCTCTATTATAACCTTGGTTTTAAGCATCCAATAAATTGTCTATATTTTTTCTTTTGTTTGCGCTCTTCTATTTGATCCTCATTCTTGAAGCATCCATAAATAGCCTATATTTTTTTGCTTTACTTTGGTTTCCAAAATTCTGAGAAGTTTCATGTAGCTTAATAGGTGCAAACATCAATTATTTATCGAACTTGTTATGTTCTGTTATATTATAGGCCCAGTTGTCAAACAACAAGTTTTAAAATTGTTTCTGAATTTGTTAAATATGTATTTTGAAAATCATTTGTAATTAAATTTGAATTTGTAGAGATATATTAACTTTATTTAAGATAAAAAGGAAGTTAAAGTAGTTTAGATCATAGAAGCATAAATAAAGAAAATTGCAAAATGGCAATTTTTATGAGTATAGTTGTGTTTTTTTGGAAGGTTTTTATCCGTGATTTTTGATGTGGTTTTTACCTGCCGACTCTTGTCTGTTTGGTGCTGTGACTTGTTGGTAGATTTTTGTTATTGTAATGTTGGTTTCTATACAATTCTCCTTGTGAAATACCTTTATTTGTGTCTTCCATCATTTAGGAAAAAGCTAAAGGTCAGAAAATACCAGTTTTCAAGGTATGCCATGTTCAAAGAATGGCTGTATATCTCATAAAATTTGTAAATGTCTATAACCTAGAAAATAGATGCAAGAATTTTTCTCCAATTAGATAGACATGGATATTTTTTGCTTCATATTTTACCTAGTTGAACAATCTATAAGATGAACATAATCTACTGATTCAAAGATGTATTTTGGCCGTGTCTAATTTGTGACTAATAGGTCAAAAGCTAAATCTTTTGAGGTTTTCTTGAATTTGGAGGACACTAAAGAATCAAATCAATAAATTCTATTTCCTATTAGAAATTTTTATGCAGCTCTGTTATCTTAAGAAAGGTGTGGAATTATTGGTTTCCCACTGACAACTTTTTCTGAAACATGGGTACACACACGTGTTGTAAGAAATTGGTCTACTCATTGGCTCACTTAGTGTAGATTTATGGCAAGAAAAGTATATATCAATTTGCATCAGCAGTTGATTATGACTTCCGCTATGCATTGTCAAAGCTTGTAAATTACTATAATTAGATGGGGTGTAGAAAGGAAATGTAATGGACTTTTCTCAAGCATTTGATCAAGTCATTTCCATTGGGTAATGGCTCTATTAGAATTTGTCGAGCATGCATTATTTCAAACTATCTGCATCTCTCTGCAAGAATATCATTTAGGGAAAGACAGGATGCAAGATTAAGGAGTTTACAAACCCTGGCTGGTTAATCTTAGATGTCTTAAAATGCGAGATCAAATGGAGTCTCCTTGTTAGAAAAGCTTCCAACATTAGAAATGGTTGTTTTATATTCATGAAAGAGTATACTCATATATGTGCCCAAGTTTTTTCACAGCTTGGGTTCTCTATCAAAACTTTCATTTCTGTATCCTGATACTGCAGTTTCACTGTAAATAGATTTGTGAGTATTGACATTGGTGTGAATGCACGAGCTTCTAATTGAGGGTTGGATCTTGACCCTAGCATATCAAGGGCCAGGCCATCTTTGTAAATCACGAGCAATTGTCAACAAAGTTTCTGCCCTAATGTTTGAAACAGATATCTCCTTATTGTAGGCTTTGAAATAGATGCAAGATAACAAGAACTCTAAACTTTAAAACAGATATCTCCTTATTGTAGGCTTTGAAATAGATACAAGATAACAAGAACTATAAACATTAAGTTTACTAAATTGACCCGGAAAGAGCATCTTGACAAAGGTAGATTAAGACCCCAGGCACTGAAACCAAAATGGGGGTAGATTGATGATTCAAACATTAACTGTGACACTGGAAAGGTTTATGACATAAAGGATAGGAAGCAATAAGGCTTCCTTTCATCGTCTTAAACCGAGGGACATGGTAATTGGTAATGGCATTGCCAAATTCCCAATGAAGTTAGTTTAACACAGAAAATAGGAAATTTTTTTTTGACTCTGCATTGTGCTATATGGTTGGTTTAATTTTGTTCTATTTTGTCTATCCTTTGTTGATCTCTCTTTCTTTTAAAAGTAGAGTGTTGCAAATGCTTATGGTCTGTATGTCTTACATTATGTTGCGTGCTCTATAATGCAGAGGATTCTGAGTCAGTACTCACGATACCCGGGTCTAAAGGCAGGATAAACAGAGCTGTTTGGGGCCCCCTAAATAGGACAATAATCAGTGCTGGAGAAGATGCTGTTGTACGTCTTTGGGATTCAGAGGTATGTTATGGATATTCACTTTTAATTCTCATTTCTGAATTTTGAAATGGTATAATAACTGTTTGAGATCATACAGCTGATATTATGTTTCATTTTTTTCTTTCATATTTCTAGGTTTTGTAATAGTAAATCACAGTATAGTATGTAAATCGCAGTAATAGTATTAGAAGCTCATCTCTAATACAGGATAGATTGACTTGTTTTCCCTAAGATTGCTTCTGAGTGACATCTTTGTCAATGGAACTTAATGATTAGTTAGATATGTGCTGTGGTCTAGGACTTCTTTATGTCCATTCATTCTAGGCAGCATTGTTGGAATAAAATTGCTATACATGGTGTTGGAAATAGGATGCAAATGGATATTCACTTTTAATTCTCATTTCTGAATTTTGAAATGGTATAATAATTGTTTGAGATCATACAGCTGAAATTATGTTTCATTTTTTCTTTTATATTTCTAGGTTTTGTAATAGTAAATCACAGTAATAGTATTAGAAACCCATCTCCAATATAGGATAAATTGACTTGGCATCCCTAAGAATGCTTTTGAGTGACATCTTTGTCCATGGAACTTTATGATTGGTTAGATGTTTGCTGTGGTCTAGGACATCTTTAAGTCCATCCATTCTAGGCAGCATTGTTGGAATAAAATTGATAAACATGGTGTGGGAAATAGGATGCAAATGTTACTTACCCATGGCATGAGAACATGATGTTTATCTTGCATTTGAGTTTCCTCAACACTCCGTTGGTTTGAAAATGCTCTCTTTTCTGAATCCCAATTATTTTGGATGTACGTGTATGTTAAAATGGCTGGAAATGAAATTTCATTGAACTAACATTTGATTCTATACATGATGCTCCTAGTAGAGAGGTGTTTGAAAGGATTATTTCCAAAGAATGTTTATAGTGTGGATTATAAATTAAAATAAAGATAAAAAGAATTAAAGATGGTTATGTTTGGTTGAAAACTTGAAAGTCTAGCCATTAAGTAATTACTATTAATAAAAATCTACCTCTGCTGCCTATTAGAAATTCAAATAACTCGTAAATACCACAATTTTTCATCTCATTATGGAGATCTTGTTTTTGCTGAGAAAATTGTAGAGATGTGTTTCCAGATTGTCTTTGCCAAATACAAATATGTAATACTAATTATTGAATTGTCTCTTGCATATTCTCCACTTAAGTCAATTTGGTTGTGGCCCATGCTTTTAATCTTCTAAAAGTAGCTATTACATGAAACCACTGAATGAATCCCACGAAAACCTGATGCACAAGGTGCTGCGAGGTGGTTATCCAGGGTTAAATTCTAGATGTCACATTTATATTGGCAATAGTGAAATGGTTGATTTCGTCTATAAACTTAAGATTGTTGAGCTGTAACAATGTGAGAGCTTCTTTAGTTTCATCTTTGGTTTACTTGGTGTGACATTTTCTTTATCAATAAATGATTCTAGAGGCAACTCAATAGCTATTGGCGCGCAAAATATGCAACCCCTCGCACTCACATATCAACAGTAACCTTTTATCAGCATTACCTTTTAATTATTACAACGTTGAGATACCATTTTCCTAACAAATGTGGACATCAATTAATTTATTGATAAAGAAAATGTCACACCAAGTAAACACAGTAAGAATGGACATATCATATAAATATCATAATAATCATAAATAGCATGCATACCAGAACACAATGATTTACGTGGGGAAAACCCTTCCGGGAGAAAAATCCTGCCCTCCAAAAGCCGCACAATATATTATTCAGAAATCAACAACAGATTACAATATACTTGCAAAGCATGATTCTTACAATATTATCACCAACGGAGATCTAGAGGCAACACAATACACAGCCACTAGATAGCTATTGGACTCTAATAGCTATTGCACTCTAGTCTCTAAGAATACATCACAATACACAGCCACTAGATAGCTATTGGACTCTAAGATTGTTGAGCTGTAACAATGTGATAGCTTCTTTAGTTTCATCTTTGGTTTACTTGGTGTGACATTTTCTTTATCGATAAATGATTGTACTAAGTTTTAAGAATACATCACAATAAGTTTCATGCCACTAATAATACTGGCTATAGGCAGGTAATGACAAATGTTTACCATACAAGATTTCAAATGCTAAATCTGTCAGACCTTAAAATTCTAAAACAATTCTGTATTCAAGTATAGGACAGTAGGCAGTTGATGAATGTGTTTCATCCACTTGAAATTATAAAAGAGAGCATTTTGTTGTTTCCATTTGTCACTGCTATGCTCTAATCTGTTTTGCCAAGTTGTAATGCTGTGCCAATTGGGTAATTTTAAATTTTGAACAGTAATGATTAAACAGATGCCATGTGACTATTTTGAACTAATTATTTTGCCTAATCGTCACTAATTGCTATAGCATTTTGCCCAGTTCTTACTGTACTGAGATATAAATTTAAATTTTGCACCAAATACTGGTCATATTGGCAGTATAATACAAATATTTCTATGAAACGTTATAGAATAAGTGTCAACAAGTTTGATAAAATTCTGTCTAATCTTTATACGCATAGTTCTAGTTACACTTTTTGTTGTTGATTTCTTCTATGTCACTTATAGGCAGTCTTTATAAGAAATACTCACCTTTCCAAAGAGGTGCATCTGTTGGTAAATTTTTTCATTAATTTTGTGTAATTTGTTTAACTTTTGAATCAATTATTTTTTTAAAATCTCAGTACCAATAAATTTTTCCCTTTCAAAAAATTTCCAAGGACATCTAAAATTTTGTAGTTAGATATAAAATCTTAATGCCCTTCAGTTTTCTAGGTTGTTGTGAATTTGATTGTTCTTTATGTAAGTTTGTAAAGTTGTATGTCAGTTCTTTTGTCAGTTAACTGAGTTTTGCAAGAGTGAAGCTTTATGCATAAAATACAATCATCCCAAAGGTAATTATAAATAGGGGCATAAATGGCATTATTGTTTTACACCTAAGATACCGATGCGCTTGGGTTTATGCCGGATGCGGGGGCGGATGCCCTGTGGATGCCGACAAGAAGCGCATCCTAGGGAGGCATCCTCAGGCATCCGGATGCCTAGGATGCGCTTCTGGCCGGCATCCACAGAGCATCCGGGCGCATCTATGACTGGTTATCGTAATTGCAATTGCAGCCAAGTCTTTTTTAATCTTGACGATCAAATTCTCTAACTCGATTAGGCACTGTGCATCCTTGGTGAAAAGGTAGAGGGCAAACTGAATGACTTCAGTGATTTTATCATCAGTAGACAATAACACAACAGCTTGTCTTCCTTGAGCAATACATTTATGAATCGAATAAATTCAGTTGATAGTTAGTATCCTTCGGTAGAAATAAAGTAGTGAAGATATCCCCTGACTAACTTACTTGAGGCTCTTATTCTGTTGGTGCTTACAACCAACATATCGCTCATTCCGCTCTTGTAGCCTTGCTTAAGTTCATACTTATAATCGGACCCTGTCAACCATCCATCCAAAAGGCGTGCAATAGTTCATATTTATATATTGTATGATAAAATTAATGTGTATGATTTTAATAATTAACGTGTATGATAAAATTAATATTTTTTTTTGATCTATAACATTTATGATTTTTATTATCTATAACATTTATGATTTTTATTGAATATGAAAATAGGAAATTACATTACTGCTTCTTACAGACAGCATATGGCATATGAGAGCCTCTTTTTGCCCATATTTGTCCAATAAACCCAAGTTTAAACATAAACCCTCTATCAAACCCCCAGTCCCATCCAAGTATTACCATTTGGAGAACTATGCTATGTAAACATTTACATATAATGACAAACATTACTAGACTGTCTATCAACAGACCTAAAAGGCTTCATAGAACAGGAAGCAAAAGAGCATATTCGGGTTATAAGCAACCAAGTCCATTAATACATTCATCACAAAAAGTAGACCGAAGAAACAAAAAAAAAACCATTGTTTTCACCACCCGGCCAGGCTAGCATTTTCATAGCCTTTACATCCTTTGAGTTCTCAGAAAACTACATTCAAACCTGCATTCAAAGTGCTATCTGTAGTGGGTACATATTATCACAGGGGTTCGGTTGCAAAATTGAGCAAAATTGAGCATCTTGCATATTTCATGCCCATTAAGGGTTTCGCCTGCCTCGACGCCCTCCCCGCCGCCTTCTTGGAACCTCGACATTGAAGACATTGGTCGGGTTGTCAGCTTGAAGCTCTGCAACAAACCTTGCAGTTGTTTGCTGCATAACTCTTTTCATAGCAACCCACTTTTGCCCAATTTCAAATTTGTATTCGCCTTTATCAACTAGCCCCCGCCAGCGGAGGAAAGGGATTAGACCGTAGATTCTTCCCTCCTCCAAGTCTTCAAAGCACTCAGAGTAATCTGAACCAATTCCTGGCACAACCCATTCCACAAGATGTGGTCTAAATTCACCAATAACTCCGGTTTGAACAACAGTCATTACTCTTTTCACCTCTGCTTCCTCTTCGCCAAGCTCCAAAGCCCAAGCAATAAACATGGAGACCACATCCACATTGAGTCTCCATTTGTCGTGCCTATTCTGGAATTAGGGACCTAGAACGGCAACGACCGCCTTTGCTAGCTCCATATCTTCAATTCGGAGCATCCCTAACATTCCGTGTTTGCTCACAGAGCCCTTAAAACCCTTCTTTTGCTTTGTAGTGTCAATGGAGAATGTGGCTTCCATGACACTTAAACAGACAACTGAATCAGCCCAAGTGCCTATTCTTAAACGTGACAGCTTGCATCTACTTCTGCCTGCATCTCGCATTTATAAAAATTCACCACTAACCATCATAATGAGCATTAACTTCTGCATTGCAAACTAGGATGCCAACTCTCAATCATATGATATGTTTCTAAAAGCCATGAAAAAACACTCTTTGGCATAACTACCCAAAGATTTCACATATGCCCGATCTCTCAACATCTGCTCCTCTCAGTTCACTATATGTGATGATGTCATAGCCCCACCTCAGCTTGCGGGAAAGATTTCGGTCCCATTATTATTTTAAAACTTTGCCAAAAGTTTGTGTTCTTTATTTTCTAATATGATCAATTGGCAATTAATGTTAAATTTTAAATTCGAGGGATTAGAATTTAAAAGTTCAAATTGGCCTGCCAATCCTCTACTGTGAACTCTTCAGACTGAATGCCTTCATTTAAATTGAGGCAAGATGCCCATTTGGAGATAGTATCCGCTTCCTGATTCCCTTCCCTTCTAATGTGATTGATTTTGAAATTATCAAAGGAATCTAAGAGAAAGCCAATTTCCTCAATAATACCTTGAAGGTGCCATGCCATCGTTCCCCTGTTCTTTATAGCATTTATTATTATTTGGGCTTTAAGTTGTTTAGCAACTTTAACGGCTAATAGGGCTGCCCTTGCTTCTGCAACATTGTTTGCCCCATTTACTAGTTTTTGAGCTGCTAGAGCCATAACATTCCCCATCCAATCTCTGGCTATAGCCCCAGCACCAGAAGGCCCGGGGTTCCCATTAGAGGCTCCATCGAAGTTTAGTTTAACCCAATCTTTCTCTGGTGGCTTCCAAACCTCCTTAATTACCCTGTCTATTTTGCATTTTTGTCCACATATTCCACCATTCCTGATCTTCAAGGTTGGCCAGCCTTGATGGATAATCCTATCCTCTTTAGTGTAGACAAGGTTATTGCTTCTCCTGATAATTGCAGCTCTCATGGATTTCTCTTTTGAAATGTTAATTCTCATTATAATTCTGTCAACCAATTCTTCTTTCTCCTAGAAGATCCTACAATTGAGGTGCATATTTTCCATATTGAGGATAGGGCAGAAGCCTTTATCGGGAGTGGCCAACTTGAAAAGACTTCCTTAACAGTGTTGTGCATTGGACCAATCCAATTTAATTTTCTCTTTATATGTTCCCAAAATTCTTCAGCAAAGGGGCACCTTATTAAAAGGTGGTCAATATCCTTTGAATCTGCCTTGCACAACACACATAGTAGGGCCATGAAAACCAAATCTCTTCTCTCTGCAGTAAGGGTTCTGCCGTGGATAGCAAGCCAAGCAAAGGCTCCTGCTTTTGGGAGACACTCTTTATCCCAACATAATTTCATTGGCCATCCCAGGGAGTCATTGTCTCCTTCAAGGGATAAGTAACCAATCTTAAGAATATTCCCCACTACTGGCAGCACACCAAAAAATTGAGTCCTTTTTATGAGTAACTAAGACACTCCTGTTATTAAAAATTTCCTGCAATAGAGCTTTCTGTTCAACAGACAAACCAAGGTTATGTACCTTTTTCCAAGACCAGACCATCCCTACAGCAGATTGCTGTTGTTCAACATAATCCACTACTTAAGACCCCCACAGATCGGTGAGGATTCGGCTAGTCTTAGAATATCTCACATCTTCGGAGAGCACTGGGAGGCCATTCTATGAATCTTTCCAGAACAGAGAATCTTTACCATCTCGTACATTCCAGGATAGATGATTTGTGATAAGCTCTCTACAGTCAAGCATGAAATTCCAAAGTGCAAAACCCTTTCCCTAGCAGGACTATCCAGATATTTTGCCCTTAGAACCTTAACCCATAAGCAGTCAGGATTTGTGTACATTTGCTAGATCATTTTGGCACCTAGAACAAGGTTCATTTTTCTCCAATCCCTAAGCCCCACACCACCTTTAGTTTTTTTGCAACAAATCTTGTCTCAAGCCTGAAGAGGCCATTTCTCCCCCTCATTAGTCCCATTGTAGAAAATTTCTTTCATTCTTTTACTGAGATAGTCAAGGATTTTAGAAGGAATTTTAAAGCAACTCATAGAATATATTGGGATAGCAGAAATAACAGTTTGCAGTAAAATAATCCTACCTGCAGATGATAACCATTTGCCCTTCCAGCCTTCCATCTTGCTTAAACAGGAATCAACTAATTGTTTCCATAAGCGGCATTTGGAGGCTCCTTCAAAGAAAGGCACCCCCAGATATTTTGCAAGTAGTCTACCAGTCCGGATGTTGAGGATGTCACTCAGCTGAGATTGTAGATTTCTGTTAGAGTGGAAGAAGTAGACCTCAGATTTCTGCCAGTTGATACATTGTCCAGAAGCTCCACTATATCTGTCCAGGGTTGCTTTGATGATCCTAGCTTCCCTTGCTGAAGCTTCTCCTAACAAAAAGTTGTCATCTACAAACTGAAGGTGGGAGAGAGGATCGATTCCTTCAGCACTGCCTATCCCTTTCCACTGACCATTTCATCATTTGCTAGTAATAAGTCTTCCCAGCACTTCCACCATGATGATGAAGAGGAAAGGAGCAATGTGGTCGCCTTGCCTTATCCCTCTTGTGGTCTCAAAGAAACCTTGTGGGCTCCCATTTACTAAAATCGAAAATCTAGGGGTGTTTATAAAGCTTGCTATCCACTTTAGCCAATCATCAGCAAACCCAAACCGTTTCATGATTTGAATCAGAAAGTCCCTATTAACATTGTCATAAGCCTTCTTAACATAACATCCAGTTTAATCATCATTTTGGGCACCTTTGCATTCCTAACTGTATGAATAGCTTCATGAGCGATAACAATACCTTCAAAGATGGATCTATTAGGGGCAAAGCCACTTTGTTCTTGTGAGATGATATGATTGAGCATTGGTTTCAATCTGTTGGCAGCCACTTTGGCTATAACCTTATAGGTGGTGTTACATAGTGCAATAGGTTTATAATCATCAAAGGTTAAACTGTCAACCTTCTTGGGGATCAGGGGTATGAATGTGTTATTGAAATCCTTGAGAACAAACACACCTTCTCAGGATTCCTCTATTACTTCCACAAGATCCTTCCCCAAGATATCCCAGGTTTTTTGAAAGAAGACTGCTGGGAAACCCTCTGGGCCTGGGGCCTTATCACCCCCCATGGCAAAGAGAGCCTTCTTGACTTCATCTTTTGTTATTGGACTTGGAAGAATAACATTTTGATCTCAGAGATACATTTTGGAATCAAATTTATTAAGTCATCCACATTATTAAGGTTATCATCTTCTCTAGCAAAAATGTTTTTGAAAAAACTTACTGCTTCATCATTAATCTGATCGGAGGTGTTAAGCAAATTCCCATCCTTAGTGTTGATGGTGAAGATCCTATTTCGAGCTCGCCTGGCCTTCAGTGACTTGTGGAAGAACTTGGTATTTCTATCGCCATCCTTTAGCTTTTATTATTTATTCATATTAACTTTTAATTAAAATTTCCCAAATTAATTTTAATTTAATGTTATTTTACTTGTTTATTATTATTTATTTTTAGTATTAACATTTAATAATAAACAAATTTAAATATTTAAATAAATTAAAATTTTTAACTTATCAATTTAATGTATATTATTATAGACTTAAGTATCTATTAATATATATAGTATATATATATATATTT
>MU224437.1:314289-376429 GCA_018584345.1 Thuja plicata
AGAGAACTGGATGATTTGGGTGCCAAGGAAACATTTCAACATTGTCAAGAACCTATTGAACATAGTCAACAACAGATCCCTGGGGTACACTGATATTTCTAAGGGTCAAGGTTGGGCAAAGACCTGGTTAGTTTTTTCTGAATAATAAACTCATGGGATCTGAGCTGAAGCATGTATGCCATATAAGGTTACACCTTGAGTTATTTTGTGCTTGAACTATTTTTTTCTTTTCAATTTATCAGCTAAGATACCGAATAGGAATTGGGGATGGGTGTGGGTATGTTAGTACGATATGTTGGTACAACAAAATTATGAGGGGGGGCTGAGTACAGTTTGGGTACATGGTACTCAAATGTAAACATATATATTGATATATCTACAATGTAAAAACAAAAAGTTAAGTTCAAAATACCTACTAAACAAAATTGCTATAAATATTTAAAAATTGAAATTTGATAGACCATTCATTGTATTGAAAATGTGTGATATTTACACACAACACAAAATTGTATAATATATATAAATTATAAATATTTATAACAATATAATAATATATTGCTTCCCTTCTCCATAAAGTGCTGGTGGATACATCTGACATACGTCTGTGACACGGTAGATCTGTATGTAGACTCAGATACTTGTTCATCTGTTTGAATGCTCTTTTGATTATGGAATTAGAATGAACGATATAGGAATATGTTTAAAAATATTCACTATGTTTAAAAATATTCATTGCAACATTGCGATAACTTGGATTGGTTGCTCAGAGTCTCCTTTGCCCCGATGACTGATAACTCCAAAATGACATGATATCCCGTTTCGACTGTACAATTCTTCCAATTAGACATTAGCGACTACTAAATCCTTTGAATGTCTCACAAAATATGCCTTCTAGAAGTTGTAGGTATAGGGTTTTGGTTTAGCATTGCTGCAATATTTGTTTATGGTTTCCTATTTTCTTGTTAAAGAGTTAGAAAAACATGTTGAAGCTGCAAATCAAACCTTGTGCGAACCCATAGTCGATTCCAATCCATATCCTATTTTGGCATGATTTGTATGTGGAAACGACCAGTTTTTAGGCTGATTTGGTAAATTAGTTTATTAGTGTACACAAATGTGTCACCTAGAACAAGGATGTCCCTGGTGTTGTAGGATAGGGACAAATCTTTTCCCTGCCATTCCTTGTGCCTCAAGATGCCCCTACAAAGCAAATAAGTCTCCTTTGATGGGGGTGGGTGCCGTTCTGTGCCCAAGACAATCTAGGGACATCTAGTGGTCCCTCGACCATCCCCAATGTCTATAAAAACTAAGTTATTGGTTCAAAATTTGGAATTGCCGGTATGACATGTTTTGGGGTCGGGTATATCTACATACAAAACATTAAAAATATAAAAATATTAGCCATTTACAAAGATATAAAAATAATTTAGTGGATTGTATATATATTGGTAGAAGATAATAAATTAAGTAGGTTTATAATATATATTAAAGATTACGTAATACTATAAATATATATGAGCCAGTTCTTTAACCCATTATAATTATATAGGGACATTTTTCAATTTACAAGTAAACATGATGCAAAGTGATGGACACTTACAAAGGCACTAAAAACTAAATATTGTGTTTTTTCTTTCTAACTTGGGGATGCTTCCCTGGCCAAGTTATCTCGGGAATGTTTATGAAAGTCTCGGAAGGGAACATTGCTAGTTAGTAAGTTTTCATTCCATTTAAAAGAATACACAAAAGTTAAAAATAAATTTGGCAGCCTACGCTCTAAAATCCCAAATGGTATACATTAAGATTTTTGAGAGCGCCTCCATCTAATGATGAAGAGGTGAAAGAAGGCTTCATGAATGCCCTTGGAAAAATGTATAATGAGGAGGGGTCTAGCATATTTAGAGCATAGTGGCTAGTCTTTGTGGCCCCCCAACAGTTAGTAGATTAGTGTTGAGGATGGATAGAGCTATATTAGTTCAAACTGATCCCATTGGATAGTTGACATGGCATGGCAAGGATACTCTGGAGTTGAGGATGCTTGCCATTTGTCTCCTTTCACGGGTTGCTAGTTCCTTTGTTGCAGATAAGTATTGGTTTACATATAATAGCTTCATCTAGTCAGTCAAGAGAAATAGGCTTACCTCTAGACGCTCAGAGACGTTGCTGGTTGTGCATAGTGCTTTGCAGCTTTAGGATCGACAAGCTTGAGTATCGTCAGACTCCAGTTGCATGTTAGGATATTGATCCCGAAGATACTATGCAAGTTGATGACGAGGACACACATGATGTATTGCTTGGGGTGTTCCAGTAGATCATGATGGGACAACCTCTCATAGTGGCAGTGACCATGATTCCAATTTTGATGCATTGTTAGGAGATGCTGATTAGCGACAGCTGCATATTTCTATATTTTTGTCATTTTGTAGTTGAAACTTGCAGCCTTTGGGCATTTTGTTGTAATTTATATATAATATCTAAGTTGCCGATTTGGGTGCAGATGCGCGAATTTTTTTGGGGGGTTTTGGATGCGTTTATATATATATATATATGCAAAGAAATGCAAGAAATATACAAAATTAAATCATTTGATAGTATGATACTTCACCATTGATCAAGATATCTGATAGTTCACAAATATTCAAATTGAAATAACTAATAACTAATAAGCCATATCATATATGTCTATGTTCACGATTCCAATGCAAATCAGAAAATCATTACAGTTACAAAATCAAAATTTAGTTCATGATTCAATGTTCATCAATCAAGATTCAAGATTCACTAATCCGAATCAGAATATTAAAAAAAGATTAATGATTATTAAGCACATGTTTTAATGCACTTTAAGTGGTTTTTTAAATCAAAAAAAGCATTAGTTTTAACGCTGGGCCTGCGGATGCTTGTGGAAGCTCACGGGTGCCCTGTGGATGCGCGCAGGAAGCGCATCCTGGGCACCCAGATGCTCTGTGGATGCGTAGTACAGAGCATCCGGGTGCCCAGGATGCGCTTCCTGCGCGCATCCAAAAGGCACCAGAGTCTGCATCCGCATCAGAATGAATCTGCTTCTGAATCCAGGCCAGGATACTGCGAGCTCTGGGTGCCCAGGATGCGCTTCCTGCGCGCATATTAAGGCACCAGAATCTGCATCCGCATCAGAATGAATCTGCCTCCGAATCCAGGCCAGGATACTGCGAAGTGGTAACTAAGTATAATATATATGCACATCATTAATGAATGCAGTTAAATTTTGTTAGAACTTAATGTTAAGGTTCTATGATGTATATGATGATTGCCTTACCAATCCCCTATCATATGAATATTTGAAATTTAAAATTTGTCTATAATTTTAAATAGCCATTCCCTGTCGCCCCCCCAAAAATGGTCTCCCTGCAATCCCCATCCCTGAAATACTCCCCCTGTCCCTTGCTGTCCTCGTCCTGTAAACTTGTGATAACATAGTTTTTTAAAGTTAATTATGATTGATGTTTTTCCATTTTAATGGGGCATTGTGATAATACAGTTAAAAAGTGTGGGCATTTGTGACGTGCATGAATTTCCATCCTTAGTGTGCTATCGTGTCTATGATTTTTTTTTTGATCGCTTAGAGTTCGTTTCTAGTTCTGCAATTTAACAATTAATGGCTGCTCAAGGTTGTAACAAAAAGTCAATGAGGATTTCTAGTCACCTTGTCTTTCAAGAAAGCCAATATCCTGTCTGTATGTTCTCTTTATTTATGTACACACACACGTACAGATAGATAGATATGCTATTAATGTGATTGGTCGTGTTAGTGAAATTCAATTGTTTCATTCCCATAATTCCCAGCATATCAGTCTAGCTTTTCAAAGTAGTTTGCTGGGACAGCAAGGCTATTGAATTGAAAATCAGCTTGCAGTGTGTTTGGAAGCTCTTCGTTTCCATGTGAGACTTGGGATTATGCTCAGAAGAAAAGCTGAGAGAAGAAGGTTGTGAACAAAGGATTGCTTTTTTAAGAAAATCCTGAAGTTGTGTTGTTTGAATAAAAGACTCCAAATCACGGACGGCTACACCAATGCTCTGGGAATGTCAAATATATTTTGTGCATGTTTGGCAGCCTCTTGATTCCTTTTGTCCTAAAATGCCTAAATACTGTAATGCTTTCTGACCACCTCGAGGAAAGATATTTTTTTAACTCTACAAAGGGAAAGCCTTTGTGTCACCAAGATAAAAATTTGAACTTGCAAATGATCATGGCTTCCTGCTACAGCCCCTCACAGACAATCAATAATATTTGTGTAACAATCTCTGATATCCTAATCCAAAACTGATATTTTGCATGTGATATGCTTGAAGGGTATTATCATTTTTTATTTATTTTTCACTGTGATACAAATAAATGAACATCAGAATTCTCTCTGCAGATTCTTGAAGAAGAAATTGGTGGTGTGAAGGGACACTTTGGACCTATAAATGCACTGGCCTTTAATCCCGATGGAAGAAGGTTTCTACACTAGTCCCTTCTCTCTTTTTCTCTAATAATTCTTAGAATGGGATACTTTGTTAGATGAAAGTTCCTTTGATTTGGTATAGATAACTTAGTACTGGATATGGCCATTATCAAATTCAATTAACTTGCCAACATATTGAAAACATCTTCCTTGTTTTTACTTGTTCCCATTTTGGTAAATGGACAAGTTGTTGGATGCATGTTCCTGTCCTTTGTCATCTATCTTCTACTATGCTTGTGTTCTATTAAATTCAAATATCTCCAGAGCTTTTTGTTGTTTACGATTTTAATTAATAGACAATACTTTCAGAAGAATCAAGATGAACATAATATTTCCTGCAAAACTTGGTTCACTGTTTGCTGCTACAACTATTCTGTTATTTTACGTTATCTTAGTTTTCTTGCTAAGAGCTATTTTAAAAATCTATTTTGACAGTAACGGATTATAAGTCTATATTTTGATAAAATATTGCAGTTTTGCGAGTGGTGGAGAGGATGGTTATGTAAGATTGCACCATTTTGATCCTGAATACTTTCACATCAAGATGTAATATGGTTTTTAAAAAGACAGGTATTCTTCATATTAAGAGCTTGCCAGAGTGCAAGCTAAAAAGGTCTTTTTTTATTAAGAGCTAATCAGGGTGCAAGCTAAGCAAATATAATTTGTAGCCCGGAGTTGCAAGTTTTTTTAAGCGAGGTTTGGCATTGTACTAAATCAGCTTTTGCAATGTAAACAGTTGTGTTATTCAAAGAATTATTGAATGTACACTTCAACTGCACCAGAGTCTTCTCCAGAAACATCAATATGCAATGTAGTGTTTGGAGTCATAGGCGAAATTATTTTTCATGCTAAATGCTACAGTTTAAGTGTTTGTCTTTATTTATAAAGAATGATAATTTATTTTATGGCTTTTCCATTCCAATACTTGAAATTAAAATTTTTGGTGCAACATTTTTGAGTATTTCATACCACCCTGGAACACGAGGTTGATAGTGTGTTGTAACTTCAAAAGCTTCAGAAGATTTAACATCACCCAGAGAGGGTGTTTCAATCCACGGCTGTTTCCATGTGGAAGATGCTTGAAATCAAACTAGATGCAATGGTATAATATATATACTATGGGAGAAGATTTTCTACAACTGGCTATGGTGACCATCTATATTGCATTAAGAATTTCTTCATCTGCGGATCAGGACAAACTTTCATCTTGCTTGCAAATATTTTACTAAAACCATTTTGAATGGCATCATAGAGTGATATTGTGATTTATTTAATGTTTACCCGTCCTTGGGATTTAAACCATAATTTCAATCTAATGAACACTCAAGATGTCATTTGTATTGTCTTTCCACAACTATTTGATGATGAATCAAATCCTTATATTCATTAATAAATGGAAACATGCAATCCTAAATACCAACACAATTTTACTGGATAATGATAACCTATACTTAACTTCACAAATTCCTTTACTCCTATATTGAAATACCAAAACCTGTTCTTTCCCTAAAAATGTAGATGAAGACATGGAAGACGCAAGAGAAAAAATGGTTCTATATGGTACAGTGTAGTAGACACCATCACAACCAACTATAAACCTTGTAACTGACATGATGCCAACATCTTATTAAACTCTCCTAAACTAGAATTCAAGATTATTGAGGTCCGTCGAAGAAATTGCATTTTAATCCTTCCATGGAGAACTTTATGTCTTCACCTAGTTGCATTTCTATGATTGACCAACCAAAGGGTATTTGCTGAATAAAATCTCAAATACCAACAGCTAGAATTATATTTAATGACGTTAATAATCCTAAAACAATTTAAAGATATGATCCTAATATATTATTTTTGGGGTGGTGTGAACCAATGTGTATTCTAGTGAGATGCGTCATTTAAAGAGCAAACATAGATGTTTCATCTTAGGAAACATGAGCTATTGCATCCAAGGCATAAACATTTTTGGCCTGCAACATAGAGGTTCCAACCTAGGAAATGTGAGCTATTGCATCCATCACTCGTAGTGATTGCTTTAAGATCTAGAAAGGGTTCTAGTGTAGACTTATCTTGACAATACTACTTGAGTCATAACGCAACTATCTTTTTAAACTTCTATTGCACACTCGTATTACTTAAATTACTTATAGATATTAAATTTCTAGTCAACCTTGGAAAATGCATAACTTGAAGGAACATTTTAACCCTTTCATCTTGAAACATTAGCTTGACTCGTTTAAATCAACATTAGATTATTCAATTCACAAATTAGCTCCTTGCGGATTCCTACGAGGGGCACCCAAATTGGTAAACCATGCATCATAACATGACTGTACTTTACTATGTCAAATATACATCCCTGGCCACACCCGTGGGGGTTTTTGTTTATGGAAATCATTATGTCTATTACTTCTCAATCCTAATTTTTATCGATTCTTAACCATTGCAACATGCCAACATTCACAAACATTCAACAACATTTAACAATAAAGACAATTTTATATTGTTTTGTCTTAATATTAATATTAATATTAATATTAATCTTCTTCCACTTCTTTTGTTGCCATGCCTTAGAGCTTTTTGCTTAACACAATTCCTTGTCTTTATTGACAAGAAGATCCAACATCTAAGTTTTTGTAAGTCAAAGTTTTGGCTATTATCTTTATATTATATCTTCACCCTTGAATTGCTTGCCATTTTCATTTGCACCCCGAGTTTGACATGCACAAAGATCTCACTCAAGGAAAGGTTTACTAGTATGCCTTAGCTCTAGGAGAACCTAGCTTGACTCCAATTTTCATTGCCATATTAAAATAAAAAGGCATTAGCATGCACAAAGGTTCGACTCAAGAAAAAGCTTATTACAAGTACTAATATACCTTTGTTCTAAGAGAACTAGCTAGAGCCCAATTTTCATTACAAAATAAAAATGAAAAGTTATGGATAGATTTATGTAGGAGAAGGAATACTAACAACATATTAAATATACTATAAATAAAATAATAACACAATATAACATGATATTTTATCATGGTATTATCTTTTTAAGAAAATGTTCTAACAAAAATAGCACTCACTACATTAACTCAATTATTTGTAATAATTAAATATTTTTGTTGTATATAAATCCAATTTATGTGCAAGAACTAAAAACCATTGAATCATATTACAATACAATGCATATAAACTATAAACCCAAAACAACCTACAACAATTCTTTCATGTTCTCGCATATGACCCTTCATATTTTACACACGATCCCTTTTGTTCCATGTATACACCTCATATTCCCTAGCTAGGGTGCCACTAAGCATACAACTTCATCTAACAATCTAATTGCGTGTCTGAATCAATATTTTTTTCTTGAGTGTCAATTTTGAATGAAATCCAACAAATTTATCCAACCAATATGCTAAGTTTTTTTTTTTTTTTTGGAGTTTAGAGCTTTAAGTGCAAATCATAAGATCATAAGACAAGTGATCAAGTTTTTCTGAAGGAATACATATTTAAGTGAATCATGGCCCAAACTTGATTACATATTTGCTCTTTGTTAAAAATAGGGAAAGGTCTATTTCTTATTCATTGAAAACAATCAAGCTATTGTTGCTCCAAAGCTATGAGAAGACTGACACCACACATTACTAGCAAGTGATTACATTGAGGATGAATAGAATAATCATGAACATGTGAAATGGGTAGTTTATATCATCTAGCTACATTCATTCATAGAGGGTGTTGTAAGTATACAAAAGTGACATTAAATTTGACATCATTCATTGCAACATCACGGGAAAATTTTGACAATCTGCCAAAGCCCATAGTTTTCTTACATAGAACTTCTTTGAACCCATTCTTGAATTGTTACAAGCTAGTTTCATGTTCTTCAAAGCAATATAATTTGATTTGAACTTGAAAGATTATTTTATGGTCCTACTTTCTCTTATTAGGGATAAGATTTCATTGACCATCTATGTTATCAAGAAATTTTTTTAAGCCATTTGAATCTTCCATTTAGATTGCTTTGAGGTCCATGGGTTTGTGTTGAATATCAAAGTTGACTTGAAAATCCTTCTTTTAAGAAATTGGTAACTAAATTTATGGATTGTAAAGGATATTGCTAAATTAATGACGACAAACAAAGACACTAAGATGCATAAAAAGGAACGTCTCAATGTTTCCACCTATATTGATTATGATGTTGTTGGTGTTTCTAACTCTAATGACAAAATTCTGACTTGTGTTATTGATGAACATTATTGTGTTCACACTAATAATGTTGTTCATATGACGGTCATCATTTTCATAATTTTTGATAGTGTTCATATTATTGAATATGTCAGTGGTGTTTATATTATTGATCAATTTGAATATCGTAATAATGGTGATCGTGTTAATAATGGTCCTCCTTCCAAGATAATGTCATTTAAGAATAAAACTAATCAACTTTATGCCATCTATTTTAGAAAATAGTTAAGTATCTTTCTCTTGATACAATTTTTATATTAGGTAAAAAGGGATTTGATTATTTAGAGTGTTCTCATCATGAAAGGTCTGGTATATTATTTTGAAAAGAATAAAAAATATTCAATAGGCTCTCATGACAAACAATAGTAATGGATTTCACTAGCACGGATGCCTTCATTGATATTTAACAATCTTCACACTAGCTTAGAGATCCCATACAAGCATCGACAACTCAATAAAACTATTAAAAATTTCTTCTTAACATGGATTGGTTAGAAGCAATACACATTTATGAGTATTATAATGAAATATAGCATGAGACAAGCAATTATTGATCACATAGGAAGGTGTTGAATTTTTTTTGTGTAAAGGTAGAGTAAGCAATAGAGGATAGGGGTATGGTGTGGATGCTAATATGTCCTTGCTAATATAAGTGTTTTTTGAAGCATTTTTGATCAAGCATTCTAAAGTTTAGAGCATAATTATGGTTATTAGGTTTTGTTTAATGAAATCTTTCACATATTGGTCAAAATTTTCTTGTATTAAAAAAATAATAATTAATAAGTAAAACTTTCATATTTATGAACAACTTTTCTAAGTCTCATAAAAATAAGCCAATGATAAGTTTATAATATAGATTGTTGTATAAGCTCCCGAGACCACCTTTTTTGGTATTGTTGATCCCTAACAGGCTTGCACCTAAATATAGGTTGTGAATTTTTACAGGAGTGGGGCTCGGGGCACCCTGGAAAGCGACCCCTGAGGCTTTAGAAGATGACTCTTTGTTCCTTAGGGGGGAAAGGGAGAAGGAACATTCACAAAACAAAATCTAGGCTACAAGGGCAATGCGCCAAATCTTTTACAACATTTTATAGGCTCATAGCGAAACTTCAGTAAAATCTTAGAAGATTTTGTTCTAAGGGGACAACCTCCGGGAATGGACACGATGTGTGAGCAAGGGTTTGGGTAAAGGTGAATGGGCCTTTCCAGGTATGAAAATCTCCCAAGAAATGAACACAAAACATGAAAATTATTGAACGAAATATGAAGACACTACAGAGTATTCCCATATTCCAGACAAAAATGCCTCCTATTAAGGTTGAATGCGAGAACCCACACCTGACTAGTTTGCAAGCTGAAGGAGCAAACTGTAGGTGGTACTATTCAACAGCCACTTCAGAGAAGAATGAAAGAGCTAAAGAGATGCATGGTTCATTACTTCTTAGGATAAGTGGAAGATAAAAGGACCGACATAAATAAATTGGAGTCAATGCAGATGAAATCAATACAGTGCACTATGATTAACAAAAGAAGAAAGGCAATACATGCACAATCTCTATGCTTTATTAAGAGAAATCAAGCCACAAAGTACACGTTACAAAATACAACATAGAATGATAAACCATGGCACGAAGGCCAAGAAAGATTCCTTAATAATGCCAAATTTATAATTGATGAATTGCTTCGTGTATATAGATATGTATATTTTTTTCAAGGCAAACCACTGCGGTTTATATACTCCTTCTGGGGTTCATGCAGAAAGTGTGCCGCTTGTTATTCGACATTAGTTTGACAAAGGTGACTAGCACAAAGATTTTTGCCTTTTGAGTAGCTAGGTACCAATTAATTGTCTTTCTTTAGCCCCTTGCAATTTTGGGGATGTGTGTTTTGTTCTGGTTATTCTTTATGGATGTGAGGTTTGGGGGAGTAGCGTATCAAATCATAAATGGAGACAAATAGAAAGAATCCAGAAGCATCTCATTACTACTAACCTCAAAGTCAAGGCAACAATCCCTTACGAGATCCTTTTGGCGGAGGTGGGTATGTTCCCAATTGAGGCCTCAACAGTTATCCGGTTGCTAGTTTATCTGAAAAAGTGGGAAGTATGGATAAACATCGCTGGCCTAAATTGGTGGTTGAAGAGGAGTTAGCACGTAGGAAAAGAACATGGAAGGAACAAAACAACAAATGGTTGAACAAATGGAACATTACCCTCCAAGAGTGTCCAAACACTAATATGGAAATAAAGAAATGGGTGTTAGAAAAATTCAGAACTGCCAAGTGGACGAATTTGATAGGAAGAAAAAAAGGCCTACTATGTCAAGGAATTTAATCACACAAGGGATCATGGGGATAAAGCCTATTTAGGGTCCACAATTAAAGAAAAGGCCAAAATTATAATTGCCCAGTTAAGGACTAGCTCCCACCATTTACGATGTGAAACTGGTAGATGGAGGGTCCTGAAAGAAAAGTGGGAAGAGATAATTTATGCTTTTTGTAGCAAAGGAGCGGTGGAAACAGAATGACATTTCATTATGGAATGTGGGGCTTATGAGGATATTCACAATGAGTACAAAGATTGCCTGCAGGTGAACAACATGAAAGAAATTTTCGAAGAGGTAAGATTACACAAGACAACAAACTAATCCGTATCCACAACAAAAGGAACAACTTGGAGAAGTCTTAGCAGGATGCCTAACTTGCACTTTGGTCCCTTAGATCGGTGGTCTCGTGGACGTCATTAAAAACTTTCATTCATTTCCTTTTATCTCCTTTGCCTCTACATGCCAAAATTTTCCTGATCATGAAGGATCTCCTTGGCATCTCCGTTGAAGCGGACAATTGGCAATGAACACACAAGGAGGTGGACGCTGTTCTTGTTTCTAAAATATCGAGACCGGTTAGGACAAGTGTCGCAATGGTGTGTATTTTTTTGGAGTTATTTTGGTGAAGTTGGGTTGGGAGTGCATGTTGATGACACGTGGCATTGAGATGAACCCACTTGAGTTGCTCCACAATGTTTGGTGATGCACAAGGGAACCATGTTCGAAAAAACCATTAAGGGTCGGGAAGTCGACTGTTGTAGATGTAGTCTACAAATTGACAACTTTTGGGGAACCATGCTTGCATGGTTGAACATTTAAACTTTGGTTTGTAGACAAGTGCCTTATCCATTAGGCCACTTGAATTTCACCAACTCGCTTTAAGTGTCTCAAATTAGATGTCAATGTGAGATTGATGAAAGAATATACCCAGTGATCCATGTGGGGTACACTTTTCCATCTTCGTTATTCACTATTTCTTGCCATAAAAAAATACCTAACACGAGTAATATAAAAAGTAAGTCTAGTACAATGAGAAAACCTTTCATCATAAGGAGTCTATCTTATGTAGTAGGGCAGAGCAGAAAACTAGGATGTAAGTCAGAGTTGGCCAGAAGGGACACCTGTAACCAAAGCCACAAATCCTAGGCAATCCATCAAAATGAACAATAGTTGCATACCAAGCATAAACAATAAAGGAATGTCCACCTGATTCAAAAGGGAAGGAAATGCATAAAATTCATCAACTTAATGAAACACGATTAAGATGGGCACACCAAGCTGCAAGGGCTTTAACAAGGAGACAAGACATATAACTTCTGATCAAGTAAGTTAGATCATGAATCCATTGGTGTGTGCGAGTGTTTAAATTTTTTATTCTATTGGGTGATCTAAGGAGGAATTCATCCTTGCATTAAGCTACATAATTTAGCATGCTCCCACAGTCGATCAGATAGAGCCTTGCTGCTAGACGAGCATCCATAGCCTCGACAAGGTTATCACCTTGGTTTTCGTTAGCATAGCTCTACTTCTAGGCAGACGTCCATAACCCCTGTAGAGATACTAACATAGATTGACTTTTTTAACTTTTATAATTTATCTTTTAACCCTTTTCTTTTTCTCTCACATTTTGGAGTGTCGATGATGATGTCGCTGCTAGGTTGGAAACCAAGGTGGCAACAAGAGGTTGATGAACTACAACTGATTGTATGTTTGAAGTCATTTTGTTGATGATCAACCGAGTTACAAACGTGATGATAGATATTAATCAGGAACAAACACATGATAAGAAATGACATTGACAGTGACAGTGATGATAAAGAACTTGATGAACTTGAAGCATTAATGGCTAGAAGATTGCACAAAGGTAAAGGAAGGTATAAAGGTAAAATACCTTTGATATGCTTTAATTGTAAAAAAATTGGACACTTTGTTGCTAGATGCCCTAACAGAAAAAGTGATGAAAGAAATGAAAGATCTAATGGTAGAAAGGATGATCGAGAATATAGAAGCAACATATAGTATGACAGAAGGAGTAACGGAGATTACAAAGACAAAGGCAAGAAGACATGTTACATTGCTGAAGATAAAGATAAAGACACCGACACCAACACTGATGAAGACATTGAGACATTATTTGTAGCTTTGAAAGAAGATTCAGAAGAAGCTGAAAGGTATGTTGAAACAACACTTATTTCTAAAGTTAGCAAGCATGACATTTGGGTTATTGATAGTGGCTGCACACATCACATGATTGGAGATAAAGAAAGTTTTGAATTTCTTGAGCATTATAATGGTGGATCTATTAGAATGGGAAATGATACATCTTGTCAAGTGAAAGGAAAAAGGGACTATATTGTTGAACAATAAGATCAAATGTGAGAATGCGTATTGGGTGAAAGGACTTAATTATAATCTGTTGATTGTTTCATAGTTGAATAACACAGGTCACTGAGTTGCATTTGAAAACAAAAAAGCTAGAATCTATGATGAAACAAGAAAGTTGATTGGCACTGGAGAACAATAAAAATGTAATATATTCTATCTTGACACTGCTGAAACTACTTGTTTGATGGCTAGGAATGAAGATGTATGGTTGTGGCATAAGAGGTTATGTCATGTAAATTTTGACAACATGGTTAAGATCAGTAAGAAAATAAAAGTAAGAGGCTTACCGAGCTTATCTAAACCTTACCATGTCATGTGCAAGAATTGTCAAATGGGAAAAATGTCGAAATCTAGTTTTAAGAGCAAAACGTTCTCTTCTAATGATATTTTGGAATTAGTTCATACAAACCTATGTGGACCAATCAGAACACAGTTATTATGGTGACATATACTTCATTTTATTTGTTGATGACTACTCTAGAATGATACAAAGCTAAAGTGGAAAAATAAAGTGGTAAAGAACTGAAATGTTTAAGATCTGACAAAGGAGAATTTATTTCTGGTGATTTCACTAACTTTTGTAATGAGTATGGAATTAAGAGACATGTTTCTGCACAAAGAACACCACAACAGAATGGGATTGCTAAAAGGAGAAATAGATCAATTGTGGATTGTGCTAGAACACTGATGATTGAAAAGAATGTTGCACACGTATACTGGAGGGAAGCTGTTAGTACTATTGTATACACATTGAATCGAGTACAACTGAAGAAAGATACAAACAAGACACCTTATGAATTATGGTATGGTTATACACCTAATGTGAGTTACTTTAGAATATTCGGAAGTCGATGCTATATTTTGAAAGATGATAGAAATGGGAAATTTGTCTCAAAAGGCGATGAAGGAATATTTATAGGATATTCTACTAAGAGAAAAGCTTATAAATGTTTGAACAAGTCTTCTAACAAGATCATTGAAAGTGCAAATGTAAGAGTTGATGAATTTGCTGAGAAAACTGATGAGGAAAGAAAAAGAGAACAATAAGACTACGATAGATTTGTTTACATTGAAGAACCTAACACTTTGCCCGAGCAAGTACCTAACGTTACTGAGCAACATGGTAATGTTACCGAGCATCAGGATGCACCAATCGAGAATCAGGAAGATGTTGCAATTGGAGATCATGATCATATACCAACTGGAGAACACAATGAAGAACAAAGAATTGAACCTATACTTGCAAAATATGTAAGAAGACATTATCCACAAAATCAGATTATTGGATATAAAAGAGCTGGCATGATGACACAAAGTAAGTTGAATGGAAACACATGTTTGATTTGTGAATTTGAACCTAAAACTATTAAAGATGCACTTGAAAATGAAGAATGGATTAATGCAATGAATGAAGAAATTGAGTAGATACACGAAAATAAAACATGCACATTAGTACCAAGATCGAGTGATAAGAATGTCATTGGCACCAAATGGATATTTATAAAAAAATTGAATGAGAATGGAGATGTAACCATAAATAAGGAAAGACTAGCATGCAAAGGGTATGCACAAGAAGAAGGTATTGACTATGGAGAAAATTTTGCACCCGTTGCTAGACTTGAAGGAGTTAGAATATTAGTTGCTTATGCTGCATACAAAGGATTCAAATTATATCAAATGGATGTTAAATCTGCATTTCTGAAAGGAATACTGGAAGAAGAGGTATACATTGAACAACCTGAAGGTTTTATTGATCCTACTCAGAAAAGTATGGTATGTAAGTTACACAAAGAATTGTATGGACTGAAACAAGCACCGAGAGCATGGTATGAAAGACTACACTCCTATCTTATTAGTATTGGATTTTTTAGAACAAGTGATAACAACAATTTGTATTTGAAAGGAGGAAATGATGATAAGACTCTTATTGCTAAAATTTTTGTTGATGATATTATATTTGGAGGAAATGAAAACTTATGCAAATCATTCGTTGATGAAATGAGGAAAGAATTTGAAATGTCAATGTTTGGAGAGATCAAAATTTTTATTGGCTTGCAAATTTTACAATAGAAGGCATCTACATTACTCAATCCAAATACATCAAGGAAGTATTGAAGATATTTAGAATGGAAGATTCAAAACCAGTCAGAACACCTATGGTGACAAGATGCAAATTGACAAAGGAAGATAAGACAACTGAGGTAAATCGGACATTGTACAAATCTATGATTGGAAAATTGATGTATGTTGTACACACTAGACCAGACCTTGTACACACAGTTAGAATTGTAGCAATATTTTCTACTAAGCCTAAAGAATCACATATGACTGTTGTAAAGAGAATTTTTAGATACTTGAAGAACACTGAAGATAATGGATTGTGGTACAGGAGAGAAGACAAATTTGAACTGAAAGTTTACACAACTGCTGATTGGGCTGGGAACATTGATGATAGAAAGAGCACTACTGGCGGAGCATTCTTTGTGGGAGAAAGATTAGTTACTTGGATAAGTAAAAAGCAAGGATGCATATCTCAGTCAACTATAGAAGCATAATATGGTGCTGCTGTTGCAAATTGTTCGAACATTGCATGGATAAAACAAATTTTGAAAGGAATGAATGAAGAGATCACTGACCTTGTGGTAATTTATTGTGATAATACTAGTGCCATAAATATTTCAAAGAACCCCATGATGCATGCAAAAACAAGCATATATCTATACAATATCACTACTTGAGGGAACAAGTACAAGAAAAGCAAGTTACATTGGAATATGTATAATCAAAAGAACAAATAGCTAACATATTCACTAAACCCTTATTAAAGGATACATTTGAGTACTTGAGGAATAGACTAGGGGTTCGTCCCTTGTCTATCAGTCACTAAGCTGACTTGGAGGTTGCATCAACCTACATGTAATTAAAATATCAATCACGTTGATGCAAAGCTGAACTTGACTGACAATGACATATCGGTATGCTGCAAGGTACTTACTTTACTGCACCAAAAACAAGAGATACTTTGTGGCTAATGAAGAGCTGTATATTTATTTTTGGCATTGTTGTCAAAGGGAGAGATAAGATTCAATGAAACATCTATCCACTGCAAGGGAGAAAAGGAGAAAAGAGAAAGCGAGAGAATGACATATCTATCCATTTCAGGGAGAGAAGATTGAAATGAGTCAAATATGCAGGGAGAGTCTGCATGGCGAGTTTTTAATGTTGTGAAGTGATTAAACACATTATATATACAAGCTAGGGAGAGCTACAACATTTTGCATATAGTTGTAGAACATAAGTTTGGTATTTCATGGCATTTCCATATTGCATATTCATATTGTGTTGCCATCAATGCCAAAGGGAGAGAATCAATGAACTACAATTGATTGTATGTTTGAAGTCATTTTGTTGACGATCAACCGAGTTATAAATGTGATGATAGACATTAATCAGTTAATGTATTGTCATTGACGTCAACTTGTTTTGTTTATCATTGTGGTAACAAACATCTATTATGGGTTAAATATATGGAACAAACAAAGTTTATGTGGTCATTAACTGAAGAGTTATGTATACATCAAGTAACAGTGAACACCGAGTAAATATAGTGTATACCAAGCATAGTGTTAACCGAGTGAGGGATCACTGACACATCACGGTATGGACTGAGCAATAAAAAGAAACTAAAGGCTGACTAAAATGATGAGTTGGAAAATTGATGGTTATGAGGTAATTGATAAGATTTGTTATGACGATCAAATGACTGAAAATTCAAGGATGATCGGATGAAGAATATTGAAACATGTTTTTGACACAACTGCCGAGGAAGGTTTAAACATCAAAATCAATGATGGAGATTAAGAGACAAAATCTAAAGGATAGAAACTAAATACATTATGATGTCTATATAAGAGACAAGAGATTCATTAAGATGATGATGTGCACACATGCAAAATTCATGCATGACTGATCAAACCAGTTGAAGACATAACTGAGCAATTCTGCAGACAACACCGAGCGACAGAGGAAAGAGCATTTACCGAGAAAAACATAGTATGAAGAATCAGAGGAACTGAAGTGAACAAATTAATCAGAGGTATTATGTACTTAGCATAGATTTGAAAATCTACAAATAGATTTGTATTTGAATCAGATCATTACTATATCAGTATAACCATTGTTACAGAAAAATCTCTTAACCGAGTAGGACTTGAAAGTTTTTATTATGACATTCAATGAATGTTTATTGTTTTCTTGTTTACCCCATAGTGAATGATTGGTCAAGGGATAATTTTTAGTGATAAATCCTCTAACCAGGTCACATTTAACATTGTAACCTTTAACAAGGTTGGCTCTTAATCGAGCTCACTTCAGAAGAGTCCAATATTTTGGGTTACCGGTCCCAGGTGTTTTTTTCCCCTTAGCAGGGTTTCCACGTTAAAAATCTGTGTTAATGTGTATGATTGTTTTGGATTGTTATTTTTCTTTACACATTACTTTATTTGCATTGATCGGTAATCACAATAATTGTTTTACCACTACTTGGTAGAAGAGTTGATGAGTTTGAAGATAAGTTTGAGATCATAGTTTATATTTCACCGAGTTGATTTATATGCGTGAAATTATTGTTATATACATATGGGAGAATTTGGAACTGTAGGATAACTAGAGCTAACTGATTCACCCCCTCTCAGTTATCTAATAGAGGTGCCATTAGATTTTTCACTTAACACGGTTCTAAATTTTTCACCAAATACCAACTCATAAAAGTAATTAATGAGGTATTTAATGAAGAGTGATGCCACATGTCCCTGATTAGACATTTAATTTCTCCACTACCTTGGTTTACGAGTTAATGTCCCATGAAAATCTTATGCAATAAATGATGAAATAAATGCATTTAATTATTTTCGTGGATCGAAGTGTACAAAACCTTAATTGCACATGTGGATGAGAAGTCAAAACATGCGAAGTGAATGTTTGCCCGGAGAATGATGGATTTGAAAAAAGCATCTCGGTATGACAACAATCACTTCTCAAGAAAACTTTCTAGCCATATTAAAAGCTATTTTGTGCGGACAACCCTTGGATGACTATAAAAGGGGACTACCACCCTTCATAAGATCATTCTAAAATTAATATTTTGCGTAGGGTGTTGGCCACAATGTGCTTTAACAGTGTAGTTTTAGCTTAGCCATGGATACCCCTATGAGACTCCCCACGATAAAAGCCTAGAATTACTTCTTGGGATGGGTAACTGATACTCGGTTGACTCAACTAATAAACTTAGCTGATGAATTCATCCTAGCAACTATGAAATAGATCTTAGGAGAGGATTTCTTGAATAGTGAGAATAGATACTGGGCGACCATTGATATTGTGTCACAATTTGTAGGCTCCCTATAGGGTTTGGGTGAGTCTAAGACCATGATTGAACATTTGAATTAGGGTCTTGTTTACCCCTAAATCAGGATCCCACCCGATGGTAGGGAAGTGCAAAATCTTCATAGGGGTGGGACCAAATGCACCCTGTGAAAATGACCCTCGAGGTTTTATAGAAGCCGAATCTTCTCCTTGGTGTTTCAGGAAAGGGAAGAAAAACTAACCTTATAGAGGCGAAATGCCAAAGCTTTTAGAACACTTTAAACTCAAAATGCACATGCTATTTTGAAGGGTGGAATATCAAGGCAACCTTTGTAGCATATAGGCCTATGAACAATTGTAGAAGTACGTTGGCACGATAAATAAAAGACATAAAGTGAACCATGCAATAAATGCACAAAATAGAGAAGCTTGAGTCAATAATCTCTTTAGAAAAACTTGAACAAGGGCACAGTTAAGTTAGAGATTATATTTAAACAACACAGAAACATTCATGAACACTGATACCCCAAAAATCAAAGGGCTGAAAGCACGATTGATTTGTATTGAGAAATCCAAAATGCCCATTGCAATTCAAGGCTTACAATATAAAACAAAGCTTTCTAAAAAGATTTTGCAAGAGTCTTATTATATTTCTGCTCAAAAGTTAAGTCTAAAGTTCCCCTTTTTACATTACAATGCTCTGTATATATAGCCTAGGCACAACCTGAAAACCCTAACACAGAGCGAATTAGAGAGAATGCTATGCGTTTCATTCTGCCTAGATTTTCATGTTGGGTCACATCGCTCCCCTAAAAATTGACAGCCAACCTGTGTTCTTCATTATTACACTTAGCCGCCACTCCTTGGTAATTATGACAACCATTTCATCGAGATCTGCACCAAAACAAAAAAAAGGGCATGCAAAACTGGACGTGTGACAAAATACAACGATGATAGAGATGGTATAGGGAGCACGAGCCTTGAGTTTTTTCTTCGAACAAAACTTGAAGCTCAACAATCCTCACGAGAAGCCCTTGCATCATGCTCAAAAATCATTAGGGACTACCAATGGAGAGAAATTGCAGCCAAGGCAAAGCAAGGACACACAGAACTCCATCGAGGAACTACTTCAAAAGAAAACCATGCCTTCTCCGATCACCAATGAGACGACCGCGTATCGTGTTTGAAATTAAAATAGGGCCCAATGACGGAAGAGTATCCTAGATGCGAACAAGGTGACACGTGACATGTTGGTGTTGAAGCTAGCTCCTCGCAAAAAGAAGTCTTCTCAAAAGTCCGCGAGACTTCCATGTGCACGACTTGGGAGAAACCCGGGCTCGACAGCGCAAGGGCATGCTGCGAGCGCTCAAAGGAAAAGTGGTGCCTCATCAGGAACTCCTATGAACCATGTTGAAGAGGGTAAAATGCACGCTGTCCTGACAGGTGGCAAAGCGTGCTGCTATGAAACCAACTATCATGGAAAGGAAAATAGGAGTGTCGATATGAAGTTCTAACATGCAGTGTTGTGTATTTTTTGATTCACATTTCTATCGAATCTTAGGGGCATCCTACCTGTGGGATGTGAAATCCTTCAAAATATGGTTTTGTAGACCAACCTTATCCATTGGGCCAAGATTAACAAGGGACTCAAAATAGAAGCCTCTACAAGCCCGCACGTGATGAAAACAAATACTAGAACATGCGTTACCTTAAGGAGAATGCATTATGTGCAACAACACTTCTTGGAAAATAAAAATGCCCATCCTATGTTATAAAAATATTTATATATGTACATAGATTTATGTCATTGGGATCAAACAAAACCATTGACTGGTTTGTTGAAATAGCTCCCCTTCCTGACTAGTCTTTGGTGCATCACAAATTTCTCGTTGGCTAGCCAGAAAAGAAAATTTGAAAGGCACCTGACATGCCAGAGTGCCCCTTGAAGGGAAAAAATAAAGAAACTCACCCTTGATGGAATGCTACCTATTAACAATGAATAGGTGGGCCTCTTTTTTTCTCCGTGAAACTCATCTTCATGCTTCATATTTTTAAAAACTTTTCTATTTCAAATCTACCAAAAGTATCTGTTCATTCTGGAGGTGAGCATGACCAGTGACGAATCATAGATTTGGGTCAGATACCTGATGGGACATCCCATTATTGGTTCTTTTTCCATCTTTTCCCTAAGATAACCATCATAAACAGAGCCTGATGACTTCTTTACTGTAGAGGAGAAGCCCACCCTTTGTTGCAGCTCATAGTCTGGAGACCTGGAGTATTCTGACTCTAGGTTGAATGATGCACAAATGACATCAAATGCATCCAAAAAGTTATCCTTGACATCGACTTCTCCCAGGGTCACCAAACCTAGAGATGCCTCAGAAACACAAAAGTGACAATTTGGAACTGTTTTCTATACCGAGTCATCGTGCTTCTTGGTCTCTTCCACGTCAACGAAGAAGGGAAGCTCAAGAAATAATGGGGTTAAATCTTCCTCCTCTTTTTTGCCTTCCTCATTCTATGCCTGTAGATGGGTTGGTTGGAAAACAATCTTCTCCATATCCTCCTACAAAGATGTTGATTGGAGAACAACGTTCTCAATATCCTCCTCTGCTTCTCCTTCATTTTCTCCTGCTTCTTTTGAAGCCTCTCTGTCTGAGGGAAGTCCACTGGCAGATAGATCTACTGCTTTCTTCAAAACCCACTTCTTGGACCTTTCATGTTCTTCATTTTCCCCCTCTTCCCCCGAAGTCATTCTACGAGCAAAAGGAGGCCCATGGGTAGCAACTTGCATTGCAAGGAACTGCTCCTGCTGCACTCTCAGGACATCATCTTTCTATTGTAACATGTAAGCTTGATGATCAAGCTCTTCTTGTCGGCGGTGATACTCTTGTTCCTCCTTTAAGGCTTTCAACTCTACTTGAAGATTTATCAACATCTCACGTTAGTTGATAACTTCCTGTTGCACCACAATCTGGTTGTGGGTGGGAGGGTAAGCATGCTGATAGGAGTTAATGGGAACCTCCTGCGGCTGGTAGGTGCATGCAGGGGAAGAAAAGTGGTAGGCATCAAGATTTTTCCCATACCTAGGTGTAGCAATGGTGTATGGAGAAAAAACTATCAGGATTCTTGGCCTAATATCGTTGGTAGAGAGATGGAGAGTATGTGTTTTCACAAAAGGGGGGGATATTGTTGGCTGTAATATCTCTCCATTCTAACACATAGTGGAAGGTTTTACAAGGGGAAAGGGCGCTTAAAAATTGGAACTCCTCTCACCATCAGAAGACAACCCAAATAAGGTTATAGTCATTTGGTGATTAGGATCTGCCTCTTGAAAGCTAAAAATACTGTAGAAGGCACCTCTTCTGCATCTGTGAGAACTTGGTTCCATTGCGTGCCAAAAAATTGTTTACCCCTAAATCAAGCTCCCACCTGATGGTAGGATAGTATGGAAGCTTCACAAGGGTGGGACCAAATGCGCCCTATGAAAGTGACCTCTAGGGTTTTATAAAAGTTGGCTCTTCTCCTTGGCGTTTCAGGAGAGGGAAGAAAAACTAACCTTATAAAGGTGAAACACCAAGCTTTTGGAACACTTTAAACTCAAAATGCATAGGCTATTCCAAAGGGTGGAATATCAAGGCAACCTTTGCAACATATAGGCTATGTTAGCACAATAAATAAAACACATAAAAAATCTATATATATAGCCCAGGCACAACCTGGAAATCCTAACAGAGAGCAGATCAAAGAGAATGCTAAGCGTTTCATTCCACCTAGTTTTTCATGCTGGGTCACATCGCTCCCCTAAAAATTGATAGTCGGCCCACGTTCTTCATTATTATGCTCATCCACCACTCCTTGGTAATTATGCCATCTATTTCATCGAGAACCATGCCAGAACCAAAAACATGGGCATATAGAGCCAGTCACGTGATAAAATACGATGACGACGGAGAGGGTGCAGGGAGCATGAGCCTTGATTTTTCCCTCCAAACCAAAATTTAGGCCCAACAATTCCTATCAAAAGCCCACACATCCTTCTCGAAAAGCATCAGGGACCACTAGTGGAGAGAAACTGCAGCCAACGCAAATTAGGGACACGTGACACTCCATCAGGGAACTGCTTCAAAATAAAACCATACCTTCTCTGATCACTCGTGAGATGATCGCGTGTCATGTTCGAAAGAAACACGACATGTTGGCGTTGAAGCTGGCTCCTCACAAAAAGGGGCATTCTCAAAAGCACGCGAGAATTCCATGTGGACGACTTGGGAGAAATCCAGGCTCGATAGCGCAAGGGCATGCTGTGAGCACTCAAAAGACAAGTGGCACCTCATCAGGAACTCTGGTGAAATATGTTTAAGGTTGCAGCTACAATGCATGCCATCCTGACAGGTGGAAAAGCACGTTGCTATGAAACCAACCACTACGGAAAGGAAAACATGTGTGTTGACATGAAGTTATAACCCACGATGCTATGGAATTTTGATTGACATGTCTATTTGGGGATAGCTATACTGAAGGCATGGATGAGATCTTCATGAGTACAACACAATTGGTAATTGGGCTCATGCTGGCCAAAGACCTGTGGGCATACTCAGAAAGGAATGCAGTGATGCCTTGGTGGACCTTTGTGGTCGACTTCCAAATAATGACCATCTTGAACATAGGGAGTGGGCGGGTCATGCCTCAAAATTTCTGAAGAAATTGGTCACAGATGACATAATTGAGTAAGGATGGCTAGACAAGTACAAACATGTTGGTGATTTTCAAGCAAGGTTAGGATACCTCTAATAGCGATGAGCTAGGAGAGGCAAAAATAGAGGTTTCCGACAAGAAACGAGAGGAGGAAACTGGAGATGAATCCAACAAATTCTCTAGGACCTACAACCAACTACCCCTATGAAAGGAATGTGAAAGAACACCAACTCATAAAACTTTGAAAGATGTTTCTCTTTTGCTCTAATCGACAATGTATATACTTGTGCAAAGATTTTACATAAATAATAATATATATATCGTGTGTGATACATCATGTGTTTCCTTGTGTCTTTTTCTTTAATTTCCTTTTGTCAAGAATTTTATGACTAATATATGAAAATTATGTGTTTAAAATGAGATATTTCAAAAATAAAATCTTGTTCTTATGCAAGAAAATTTATTTTGTTTTAAGACAATCATACCAGAGATGAGAAAATCTGATATATATAGAAACAACATTGTTTATAATATACTTGTCCCTAAGAAGGTTGTCAGATTAGTGAGCTTGATTCAAGCCCTTGCATGTTTGTCTCTTAACAGAGTATTCTGGCGGCTAGTTGCGCACAAACACTTTTAAATGACATCACTCTTAGAATGTTTTTAATTTAATTGCACGATGATGTAGACATTAGATGACCTTTGCGTTTGTCACTTCTTCCAGACCAAAACACATGCATAATGCACTTAGGAAAAATGAAATGTATAGGGGGAATCACCTAGGACGAGGTCATGTGCAGTAACACTTTATGGAAATGAAAACATCCTACCCACTCTATCTTAACTGGTTACTTAGTCCCCTAGAGAGACCCAATAACTAGATTTCTAAAGTATATACCCCATTGACCTAATTTCTTTTACACAGTACAACTCTTTACATTTTGATGTAGGAATAGGGGAAGTAGGCTTTACTCTTTTATTTTTGAATCACTAGGAAAAATAATGTAAAATAGATGGTGGGGCCACTTCCTAATGATAAGGAAACTGAATGACTCATTGAAGTACTAACCTGATGTCCTGATGTGGACATAGTTGGGGTAGGTTGGTTAGCAAGGGGTTCTACTGTATATCTTAATGGGCATCTACGTGTTGGTAGCAGACACTCTTTTGACAAGGCTCTAACATGGTGTCTCATTTTCTGTGTCAGAGGAGGTAGAGGTGGGTTCTTTGATGACCTCCTTTTTGGGGTTATTTTTGTCCTCTAGTGGTGGCCATTTGTCAAGGGATGAATAGAAAAGTTCCAGCTCGTCTCATAATTGAGCATCATCTTCCTCTACTAACCCTTCCTTGGTGAAGCCTTCCCCCTTGATGGGCATCATGCTCCCTGAGCTATGATCCTCCTCTGTCCGTTCATCCTTTGGATGTGTAGGGTATAACATCAGGCTTCTTTGCACCTCTATTTATCATATTCTTCCCCATGAGTCTTTATGTATTGTGTCCTCTATCTCTTGTGAGATCTTCGATATTAGACAAGGGGACAAGTCTCTCTTCCATATTACCGGGCCGCCTTCGTAAAGCAAGAGAATCTTAGAGAGAAAGGCTTGAGGTGGTAGTAGATCCTCTAGGAAAGACATGTGGATGCTTTCTTTGTAAGTAAGGGATGCCAACTATTAAGACAAATTTGGCCAATCAACGCTAGCTTATTACTTGGTTTGTACATGTTCATAGCTTAGGTCCAGGTAGTTGTACTAGTGGCATTATGCTTCTATGCCTTCCACTTCTTGTTGGAAGTTGCACAATATGTCTTGAGAAAAAACTCCAAAGGGATTCTTCTATAGGGGGAACTAGAGAAGTTCTTGACTGTTCTAATGGATCTTCATATTTCTAGCCAAATTTCTCTGTGACGGAGCAATGCCTGTCATTTTGATCCACAAGGTTCAAAGAATATGCTCATCTTCATGCATAAACTTCATTATGCTACAACACATGGCACTTTATCGACAACTTCTCAAAAGTTAGGTCACCAAAGAGAGTACCAACTTTTGGTAGCGAGTGAACAATAGGGTCCCACCAGTCATGCCATAAAATACTATTGATCCTTAAGAGGATCGCTCCTAAATAAGGTCAATCGGGAAGCTTTGTAGGTGTTGGACCTGGTGCACCCTGCAAAGCGACCTCTAGGGTTTTAGAAGCCAACTCTTTATTACGTAGTGGGGGAAATGGAGAAGGAACATTCTCAAAACAAAATCTAAGCTACAAGGACAATGCACCAAAGCTTTTACAACATTTTACTATTTCATAGTGGAACCTCAACAAAATCTTGGAAATTTTCATTCTAGGGGGACCACCTTTGGGAATAGACATGATGCATGAGAAAGGGCCCGATTAAAGAAGGATGGGCCCTTGTAGGTGTGAAACTCTCTCAAGAAATGAACACAAGATAGGAAAATTATTATTGAATGGAATCCAAAGAAGAGACACTCCAGAGTATCCGCATATTTTAGACAAAAATACATCCTATAAAGGTCAAATTTGAGAACCCACACCCGACTATTTTTCCAGTCAGAGGAGGAAACTGTAGGTGGTACGATTTGACATCCACTTCAGATAAGAATGAAAGAGCCAAAGAGATGTGTGGTTCATTACTTCTCGGGAGAAGTGGAAGACAAAAGGAACAACATAGATAAATTATACTTGACAAAAATGAAACCAAAACAATGCACTCTGATTAATGCAAGGAGAAAGGCAACACAGACACAATCTCTGTGCTTTATTAAGAGAAAACAAGAAAAGGCTAGAAATCAAGCCATAAAGTACATATGTTATAGAATACACTATAGAATGATAAACCATGTCACGAAGGCTAGGAAATATTCCTTAATAATTCCAAATTTACAATTGATGAACTTCTTTGTGTATATAGATATGTATATTTTTTCAAGGAAAACCACTAGGGTTTATATAGACTCCTTCTGGGGGTCACATAGAAAGCCCACCACTTATAATTTGGCGCTAGTATGAAAAAGGTGGCTAGCGTAGAGACTTTTTCCTTTTGAGTAACTAGGTACCAACTATCTTTCTTTAGCCCCTTACAATTTTGGGACTGGGGTTGTTTTCCTTTTATCTCCTTTACCTTTGCATACTATCATTTTTTGGAGTGGGAAGGATCTCCATTGAAGTGGGCAATCAGTGATGAGTGCATAGGGAGGTGGACCCTGCTCTTGTTTTTGAAATGTCGAGACTGGCTAGGACACGCGTCGTGATGACGAGTGATTTTGTATTTCTTTTGGTGAAGTTGGGTCGAGAGTGTGCGGTAATGACACATGGCATTGAGATGAGTCCGCTTGAGTTGATCCATAGTGTTTGGTGAGGCGCAAGGGGAAACTACATCTGAAAAATGTATTAAGGCTCGGGAAGCCGACTATTATTGATGTTGTCTATAGGTATCATCTTCACATTACCAACATAAATTAATAATTATGATAAATACACATTTTCTTAATATAAAAGTGACCTTTATACAAGTTTACATAATTTATTCACTTAGAAGCTTTTGCATTCTCTTCACTAATCTAAGCTAAGATGTACTAACTTCAATAATAACAAAACAACACATAATTGTTTATTTCTATATAATACAACAAACTATCTATTAAATAATAAAAATATGATGCTAATTGTCAAAGTAATTTCACTCATAAAATGATATTGTTTGCATATATTGATTTACTCATAATATTTAATTTATCTTTAAATCACTAATATTCAGAGAGTCTAGATTGAATTTGATAGAAAATGCCCACTTAAACAAATATTAAGAATTTCCTTTACCATATAAAAGGCTCCATATCATGTAGGAGTTTATTTGCAAGTTTTTCAATAGTCATTTTCAGTGTTTATACTTATGGGTATAATAATGATAATTGTTATTGTAAAATCATTTAGACAAATATTGCATAATTCTTTCATAGTAAGCTTAAGAATAAATTAGTCATAGCCTATCACAATGTAGCAAAATTTAGGTTTATTGTACATTCCTAAAATTGACCTAAGTATTCTAAACCATGAAACATTAAAAATGTTTGCATGTTTTTGTTAAAAAATTAACTTGGTGATCAAACAAAAATAAAAATATTGAGATTTTTCCTTGTGTTAGGGGTTTCTTCATCATGATATTTTCCTCCTTAAAGGTATGAGATTTGGTGTTTGATAATATATTATGGATGCAGGGAGAACACTCTCTCTTGGTCAAGCCACTCTTCAAATCTTTCAACATTCAATGTGTTTGGGTTCATCTTTTGAATCTTCCTCTTCAATTCAAGGAAGATTATTTCTATGAAGACATAGGTAATGCTATTGGTCATTTTTTTGAAGGTTGACTCTACTACTTACACGGGTTACTTCACATTTTTAGTATCTTGGTGGATATATATCTTCAATGATCTTCATGGGGATATTATTTTAATAATGAGAGATAGCCCTTGTACTTAATTGCTTCACTATGAGTGTCTCCCCTAAAGTTGGAAATGATGTTTTCCACTTACCATTTAGTTTTCATCTGTCCACTCTCTTGGTGTAAGACGACAACCACATGGTGGATGAATATCCATGGGGATCACTTGACTATACATGCTTCTTCTCAAGATGACGAGTCTTCTCAGGATTTTATATATTCTCTTTGCATTCCCCTTGTGGCGAGTCATGTTTGGAGGGAAAGTCCCACTCCTTTAGTTCCTTCAGCTCCTCTTAGTGAGGTCCACACGTCGTCTACTTTGATTTCTTAGTCCCTATTTTTGTTTGTCCTATAATACCATCAACTTTTGCATTGTGTTTGCTTGCTCCTAAAATAATTGATTAATATTTGACATCATTAAGTGGATGCTCCTATACTTGTTGCTTCTATGAATTGGACTTTTTTAGGGCAAATCCATCAACACCCTCCAAACCACTTCTCCTAGGCTAGAGGACTTGATAAGTTATTTTGAACTACTATTTAAAAGTGAAAAAATGGTCTTCCCAAATCTATTTTCCAATTACACATTAGAGTGAAGGGTGTGCTATTGAATAGGTTTCTTCGTATAATTTTTTGAGGGATCCTTTGGGCCTCACAAATTGGTTCTTGTTGTATTGGTTTTCACTTGATAGCTTGATTGTAGTTGTATTGTCCTCCTTTTTGAGTTTATTGTGTATGCTTTGAGTTGCTATATCTATTGTATAGGATTTAGTTCCCCTCAAAACTATTTTCAACCTACTAAAAAATATTAAAAGAAAACAAAAAAATTGTTCATTGCTAAAGATTAACAAGGATATTGACCATTTGCTAAGCCAAATTAATTTACAAATTAGTCAATTCTAAATTAATCACCACATTATAAATAGAAGAATTATGTATACCAAAGTGTTTATATAGTTTTATGTACTCAACTTATTGTATTTGTGAATATTATATAATATCTCATTTATTAGTCATAGACGATTCTTTTTAGACTTTGATGGTTTACAACATTCGTAGTTACCCATTCTATTGTAATTGAACTTTATTTAATACAAAAATGATTTATTATAGATTGTAAATTATAATGCTCTTAGAATTTAGTCTAGAACTTTATTATCATTAACCAAGATATTTGTAGAGATATTTTTTGAAATATCACAACTACTTTTATAAAACTTAATGATCCAATATTAAGTTCTAAGAAGTTTAAATATAAGGAATTCTTTCATGGTAAACCTTGAATTGGGAGACACAAATGACAAGGCAAATAACTACACTTGAATACAATTAAATTGGACACAACAACTTTTGCAATGAAGAATGGTAAATATGAATGTTTTTGATTAAGGAAAATAGGTTTTGATGGGTTCCTGAAACCCTATAACTGAAAGAAAAGAGAACTAAAGCATATAAGCATTACAAAACATCCATCACAAAACATGCAGTACTAGAAAAACAGTCTAAAACAACAGAAAACTAGGAACACATATCCAATAAAGCTAGGAACAAAAAATAGGGGAGCCATTCAGGAAATGTCTCTGAGAATCTCCGCCGCCCGTATCTCCAGCTCGGTCATTCTCCCAGCAGCTTCTTTGAGTTCGGCCAGCTCCTTGTCAGCTTCTTGGTCTGTCGTATGCTTGGCTTCATCTCCAGTACTCTTTGCATTTTCTTCTTCTGGAAGTTGATCCCTGTCTCTGTGCATCTGCCTTTCCTCTTTGTTACCCTTTTGTTCTTGAAACTTGTCAATGATGACCTTAATGTTATCATTAGAGGCTTTTAGAATTTTGTAACTTTGCTCTGCAATTTTAACCATTAAAGCTTCAATAATTTCAATTCTATTCTTCAGTTCAATCACTCTACTGTCCAACTCTTTGTCCTCCGCTATATTTTTGTTGTTGTTGATTATGCTTTCTTTCTCCATCGTATCCATCCTTTTTTTCAGCTCATCTATTTCATAGTAGGTCCATTTCGTTGTTCTATAGTTGTCAATGGCGCTATTTTTTGCATTATTCAGCACATCCATTTGAGGATCTTCCCTCGCACTGTCGCTGAATATCACCATAGCTGGATCAATGAGTTCTTCCATTTGAATTCTGCCCTCTTTGATGGATCTCGGGTGGTAAAATGTGCCCTTCTTGACCATAGCTCACTTTTCAACTTCATTTTTAACGAATTCCATCAAAGCTTTGCTAGAAATTTTCCTGTCCCTATAGAATTTCTTCCCTATGATGGGAATGCCAGTTACTGCCAAAATGATTTCCTCAGTCACCATGAATGTAACCCCATCGATTTTCACCTGCCCTTCTTTCCAGGTATTTACCATCGTCTTTGTAATAGAGGGCTTCCACCCATGAAGACGTTCAATGTAAGTGGTCACTTCACCCATTTTCAAGATCTCCCAGACCTTTGATATTTGACGCCATTTTTCAGTTTCTCTTTCCAGCTCTCTCCTATGCCTTTCTCCCACCATTTCTGCAACTTCCCTGTTTCCTCTATTTCTGGTGAAATTCTCACTTAGAGCCCTCTATTTCATAATGACATTGGTTTGGAGTTTCAAGAGCCTTCTTTTTGCCTCGTAAATGCAATAATTGCTTAAATGCCTCCAAGTGTGCCAATGGGGCATTAAAATGATTATCCCATTGCATCTCTCATACTTGCACATCCTACGGGGATTCTTTTTGCATCTGTCATAACTCTCCATAATTAGCTTTTAATAACTCTGAGTCTGCCCGGAACCCGATCACTTTCAATGATGTTGGTAATTTCTGGCGGTAAATAATTCCCGTCATTCCATTGTTTTACTTCTTCATTCTTGACGCCCATGTTTTCTAGCTTGTCCGCCACCTAGTTTGCTTCTCGGTAGTCATGTGCCATGTAGACCTGATCAAAAGACTTCAGGATTTGTCTACATTCCCTTATTATATTCTCAATTGTCCAGGAATGCCCAGTCTTTTCATTAAGATAGTCTATGATATTTTTTGAATCCCCTTCTACCCATAACTGCTTGATCCCCATTTCCTTGGAAAGCTTTAGAGTGTGATGTGCCGCACTAGCCTTTGCATAGTGGTTGGTTTGTGATCCCAGGGGTGCTAAAATTGCAGCAATGCCTTTGCCATGTGAGTTCCTGATGATTCCACCCACCCCTGCCTTCCCAGGGTTACCCTTTGCTGGCCCGTCAAAGTTAGCTTTGAACCACCCTTCAGGTGGTAAAGACCATCTGCAACCCAACCCTTTATTGGTGATGTTAGACCCATTAATGTGGTTAGAAGTGGTACCTTTACAATTGGTGTGGTTTTCCTGAAGGGCATTTGCAATTTTTAGGGCTACAACCTTAGCCGGGGTAATCTTTTCCCTAAAGATCCTGTTACTTTGTTCCTTCCACAACCCCTAGCAGATGTGTGGCATCGCCCAAACCCAGAGATGATGGATGCCATTGGTCAAAGAGGTCAAGGGTAGTATTAGGGAAACACCAGGATGTCTCAAAAAAGACAGGAAATGATGCCATATCTTCCTGGTAAAATCACAGTGGATAAATAAGTGGTCCGCATTTTCACTATGAGTTTTGCAGAGGATGCATCTATTAGGAATGTAATGACCCCATTTAATAAGGTTATCCACAGTCAAAATACGGTTTTGAAGCAAAGTCCAGAAAAATATGTTAACCTTAGGGATGATACTAGGAAACCAGACCTTGGCCCAAGATGGGATTGTATCAACACTCTACATCAAGTCATATCCCGAGGCCACTGTATAATAGCCATCCTTGGACTCCCCCCAAACCAAGACATCTTCATTGAGAGAGAGGGGAGTGTGACCCAAATAGACCATAAGAGGTTTAAGATCCTGGGACACGTCAGTGAGATTGACTCATTTATTGTTAATTATGTAGTCATTGACTCTGCTACCAAATCTTTCAATGCAATGTTCAGCCCATCTGTTGAATGGATCCAGAGTCCATAAAGGACCCTGTCTGAGCCAATCATCATGCCAGAAGTTGACATCCTTGCCATTACCAACTTTCCATCTTGTTTTTGCAGTCACTATACCCTTAGTTCTCAGAATGCCATTCCATATGTGAGATCCCTTCGGATTGAAGTCTCTGCTTATGAATTGTTTGAAGGTTAAGTTAGCTGCATATTTATCCTTCATGATGTCCCTCCATTCCCTTGTAGAGTTGAAGATTCTCCAAATCTGTTTAGCTTGCAAAGCTTTATTGAACTGCTTCAGCTTCTTGATTCCCAGGCCTCCATGTTTTTTTGGGCTTGCAAACAGTATCCCAAGCCACCAGTGGGTATTTCTTGTTTCCATCTTTGTTGGCCCATAGGAACTTTCTCTGGATGGCTTCCAGAGAGTCCGCCACCTTTGCAGGGATAGAGAAGAGACTAAGTGCATAAGTGGGGAGGTTATGAAGAGTAGATTGAATCAGAGTAACTTTCCCAGCCTAACTCAGGGTGATTCCCTTCCAGCCCACCAATTTCTTGTTGAATCTATCAATTAGACCTTCGCAAAAGGCCTTAGGGGGTTTGGTTCCAAGTAGAAGGCCTAAATAGGAAGCTGGAAAGGATCCAATGCCACAACCCAGAATGCCTGCCAATCTTCTCTGTCTGTCCATGGGAGTGTTGATGAAGAACACCAAGCTCTTGTTCCAGTTAATAAGCTGCCCCGTGGCATTAGAATAAGAATTAAGAATGTTCTTGACATTTATTGCCTCCTTCACTAAAGACTCCCCCCTAGAATTGTGTCATCTACAAATTGTTGGTGAGTAAAAGTGAAAGGTCCTGAAGAGTGTTGAAGTCCACAAATAATCCCCCTGCCCCTATGATCATGAATAAGCCTTCCCAAGCATTCATCTAAAATGATGAAAAGGATAGGAGAGAGGGGGTCCCCTTGCCGGAGGCCCTGAGAGGATTTGAAGAAGTCTGAGGGAGAGCCATTCACCAAAACCGCAAAAGAAGGGGTGGAAATCAACTGAGAAATAATCTTTAAAACCTTGTCATTGAAACCAAAAGCCCCCATGATGTTGCTCAAGAAGGACCAGTCAACCCTATCATAAGCCTTGGAGAGGTCCAATTTGAGCAGGAATCCTTCCCGACCCTCTTCCAACGAGTGAATCACCTTGTGCACAACCATAATAGAGTCCAAAATTTGTCTTCCGGGGACAAAGCACGATTGTTGGGGGGCAATAAGAACCGGGAGGATATTAAGAAGTCTAAGGGTTAAGACTTTCGAGATAATCTTATAAAAAGAGTTACACAGACTAATAGGCCTGAAACAATCAAAAGAATCCGCACCTGGAATTTTTGGGATTAGGACAAGAAAAGTGGCATTGATCTCTTTGAGAAGGCTCTTGGCTCCAAAAAATTCTTGGACCTCTTTGACAATGTCCTCTTTGATAATATCCCAATAAATCTGAAAAAAGAAAGAAGGGAAACCGTCTGGACCCGGGCCTTTTTCCGCTGGTAATGAAAACACAACTTTATGAATTTTTGCCTGATCTGGGATCGCCAACATGCTCTTATTCTGGCATTCCGAGACCACCTTAGGAAGAGATTGAAGGATGTCCTCTTGGTCAGCCTCGCTGAGGTTTTTCTCTTTAGAGAGGATTTGAGTGAAGCACCAGATGGCCTCATTTACAATCTCCTTGTCTTCCTCCAAAGTCTGATCCCCTTTCTTAATGGCCCTGATTCTATTAGCCCTCCTGTGTTTCATGGTGGATAGGTGAAAAAACTTGGATTTTTTGTGCCCCTCTTTCAACCACACTGATCTAGACCTTTGCCTCCAGAACATCTCCTCTTTTATAACAATGTTATGAAGATCGGTCAGAATGGATTTTTCAGCACTGATTCTGTCATCATCATACCCATGGTTTTGGATCTCTTCTTGGATCTCAGCAAGCTCTAACTTAATCCTGTCTTTTGTTTGGAAGATATTGCCAAAGTCTCTTTTGTTCCATTTTCTAATCTCCATTTTTATGTTCTTTAGCTTCTTAGCCACTCTGTACATCGCCGTCCCGTCCACATCTATACACCACCACTCGTTGATCTTACTGAGGAGGTTGGGGTGGGTTGTCCACATCCTCTCAAATATGAAGGGGAAAGCCTTTTTCCTATTTTTATTAGCCAGATTGAGAGAGACCGAAGAGTGGTCCGAACCGAATCTTGCCAAGGAAGAAAGGTGACAATGATACTATTGCATCCAATCCAGAGATATGAGGGCTCTGTCAAGGCGAACCTGAATGCACTCTGATCCCGTTCGCCTATTAGACCAGGTGAAGTTCCCCCACCTAAATCCACATCAACAAGAGCTAGGTCATTTATCAAACTAGCCAGTTGCTGCCTGCTCTCCAGGTCCGGTGGAAAACCACCAAATTTCTTAGATTCCAGAAGGGGGGTATTGAAATCCCCCATTATAATGGTTTTTGGTTCATTAACTTTGGAAAAAAGGTTACGTATCTTGTCCCAGAAGGCAAGTCTACTATTCTTTGTGTTAGGTGCATAAATGTTCATAATAGCCCAACCCTCCTGATCTGTTGGGTTATTGAAATGCATAAGTAAGATGTTGCCCTCATTCCAATTGATATGAGCATTGAGGTTTTCCTTCCAAAGTGTTAGAAGGTCTCCAGAGGCTCCATCCGATTCAGTTCCAACAGTCTTCAGACCTTTACCAAAGGAGATGCCAACAACTTTATCCTTTTTCATTTTTGTCTCTTGAATCAAAAAAATGTTTGGTCTGTGGTCTCTTATCATATTTCTAATTATTACTTGTTTGTGGACTCCATTTAGCCCACGGATGTTCCAAGATATGACCTTCATGTTTTCTTAAGAGACTCCTGGATGGTCCGCTGGTAACCATCCACAATATTTCTTTTTGCTTCTTCCTTTCTGATTTGATACATACTCTTCCTACCAGGTGTGTTTGAATTGCTTCCTGTGTCTGCTTTAGCCCTACTTCTTGTTGCTGCAGGAGAGGCTGGAGATGGTTCTCTGCTATTTTTCTTTTTCACTGTTATCCATACTCCCTCATTGTCATTTGAGGCCTCTTTGTAACTATCAAAAAGGGCTTCCATTCTTGAGATTTGTCCCGGCGTAGAGGAAGAAACCATTTCCAAGAAATGACTAATCTTCCTAGGTGAAAAGAGATCGCTTCTGCTAACCTTTGGAACTTGGGAGAGGTATGGTCCCTGTCCCTTCTCGTACCGCCCCTCTTCCTATGAATATGGGATGAGAGAGAGGTCAAAACTGGCCTCAGCAATCTCACCCTCCTCTGTTTTCTCCCTTCCTTCCTTGTCACCCATCCCTTTATCATCCCCTGGATGTGTTGGGCTAACTGAAACTTCTTCCCTCTCTCTGCCATTATCTGGATGGGCTATTGCTTCCCCCTCTGTTGATATAGACCCTTCATTAGTCAGTTGTTCTGTCTGCCTTTCCAGGCTATCACAAGATAGTTCCCCTTGAGGGTTTTTCTTTTTTTGTAACATGTCACTTGGGATTTTCTCTTTCCAGACCTTTTTGGTGTGTAAGAGGTCCTTATTCAAAGGCTGTTGATCCAGCCTTTTTCCAAGTTTGATATGCTCCTTTCGAGCTATTTTCTTTGCAATGACAATTGGGTATCGATTTGCTTTGTGTCCAGCTTTCTTACAGTGGAAGCAAGCAAACGGGACGCTCTCATACTCAATCATTTGCACTCATTTTCCCAATCTGGATTGGAATACAATAGTTTCAGGCATATCTTGACCAACGTTGACTCCAATGCAAATCCTCACATATGTGAGTCACTTCTTTGCTGCCGTTACAAGGTCAATAGATAGCAGCTCCCCGAAGGATTTGGCAATACCCTCAAACACATCCTCATGCCAATACTCCAAAGGCAATTCTGGAAGTTGCGCCCAAACTGGAGCTTGGGTTAGGAAATCATTGTTGAGATCTAGGTTAGAGGTCCATTTTTGCAGAATAAGGGTGGATCTGCCCACTGACCAATTTCCAGCACAGAGGATTTTGGAAAGATCCTCTTGACAGGAAAACTCAAATGACATGAAACCTTTTGCCATAGCCGAAACGACAACCTGACCTTTAAGATCCCATTTGTTTTTAACAAAGGTTCTGACTATATCAATATTGGGTCTGGATCCAATGAACTTGCCCACCAGAGTAGCAGCGTCAAATTCAAATTAGTGCCTCCTGACGCTCCTCCTCGGTCGCTCGCCATCTTCAAAATAATGGTAAATATGAATGTTGAAATCAACAATTAATTTGTATTTCTATATTATTTTATTTGGATGTTATGTTATGTTATGTACTATAGAAATAATGTCAACTAACCTATTATCAAAGTGACACTCATTTTAGAAAGGTTTGAACAATAAGGCATTGTATGTGCTACTTAAGTCTTATTTGTCCTTGTATTGTATGAGGGGCAATGGTTTGATTTCTAATGGTAGGAAAATGAATTTCGATTGTTATTGTGGCAATTATTATGTATTTTTATAATTTTTTGCAGCACATGATTTTAATTTTATATTACTAGATTTATAAAATTTATCATATCATTTATGGTAACATCTATTTTGTTTGTTCTAATTTGAGAGAAGGGATCCATGTGCAATTTGTATTGAACAGGTTTACATGCATTTGAGGAGAGGTAAATTCTAGTTATTTATATCGTCTAAGATTTATACAAATAATTTTAAGGGTGATGTATTATCTCTTAGTTAAACTTACATTTGAGGGTTATTGAATGCCATAACATTATAACTATTCATGTAATATCATCAAAATAAATTTATTTTAAGGGTGATGTATTGTCTCTTAGTTAAACTTGCATTTAAGGGTTAGTGAATGTAATAACATTATAACTATTCAAGTAATATTATCAAAATAAATTTATCTTCTTAAAACCCATAAAATGAACAAAAATTTATCTACCCAAATAAAAATGATGTTTGAATAAATCTATTATATCTCAAATAATTGAAGATTTTGTTAAAATTAAAAAAAAAAATAAATCTAAAAAACCAAAAGATTTAGAAAACTCTACTTTAAATTGTTAATCTAGACCCTTACTATGACTTAATCCATATAATAACTCATTTAATGATAGCCTCATACACCCTAAACTTCCTTTTTTAGAATATATATATATATATATATATCAACAACTAACTTAGTAACTTAGTATTCATACTAAAAGATCTTTGTTAATTTCTGGTGACTGCAAAGCATGAAGCGGGCTTTTTTTTTTGACAGATATACCAAGATCTTTTAGTATGAATACTAAGTTATTAAGTTAGTTGTCTAAGTTAGTTGTTGCAGAGAATGAACACATTCATTCTCTGCAACAACTAACTTAGTAACTTAGTATTCATACAAAAAGATCTTGGTATATCTGCCCAAAAAAAAAGGCCCGCTTCATGCTTTGCAGTCACCAGGAATCAACCATGAACAGACTGTCAATGCCAAGGCTTTTCATAAAGCAGTGGATTATCTTACCCAATTTTCTGAAAAGGGAATATATGTCAGCTTTATATGGTGTCATGGAAGTTGTTAACTAGAAGCTTTGCCTGCACAAAGACTAACTGTAATTCTTGTGACTTTTGCTTTGTCCTTTGGTCTGACTATGGCCTGCAGGATTCGATTGGGACTATGCTTTCTCTTTCAATTATGCAAATTTTCTTTTTGTCCTTTTTGGTCCCCTATGAATCAATTGCACTGTGCCCAGTTTTAGAAAAGATTTCGGTGTTGCAACCAGTCAACCCATGACCAGTTGGATTCCATAGTACTATTATTGCTCACCTGTAAAATTCCTAGAAGCTTAATGTTGGTGCAATGTCCACTTCAAACTACAATTTTTGCTTGGGAACTTTGGAATGTATTAAGAAATTAAGAAATTCAAATCAAATGCAAATAATATGAAATGTCAACGACTTATAGTCTAGAGTTATTTTATGGACAAGAATATTTTAATGATAATTACAGTGATTGCTTAGTTCTGTGTATATTTGTCAGCCTATTTTCGTTTAAATAGGTTATCTTTCTTTAAGTCATTAAATTTTCATAGTCTATGATATTAGCTTGAAATGTTTTTGGATTTGATTCTATAAATTTTATTATTATTAATATTGGGAATCACTCCTTGACCCATCATTAGAGTATAAATCATATGAGAAGAGAATTGTAATAGTTATTAGCAATTCAATCTAACTATATAGAGGAGGGGAGATGGTGATGCAAGAGCCAAGAAGTTAGAAGGGAAGCGATGTAATCAACTAAGACACAATTTGACGTTAGTTTGAATCACCTTATCAATTTCAACAAAAAATCTAGCAAAAAAAAATGTTCCATATGTATATGACTTTGTTAATTGCTAGAAATTGACCATGAGAATTGGCTTTACATCAAAATATATTTTCCTTCTAGTATTTTATTGGAAGCCATCAATGCCTAACACAAAAATAGATCTTCTTAAAACATTCATTGGCAACATCAAATCTAATATACCATTTTTTCAAAAAAATTGCCCAGATTTACTAAGGAACTAGGGACTTCCCATAAAGGTCCTAGTACTATCCTCAAGGGTTTGAAAAAAAAAAAGAAATAATCATTGGTCATGCTTACTTTCCATTTTTTGAGAAGCCTACATTAGACAACGTCAATAGTACATGATCATATATCTTATAAATAGTACATGATCTCTATTCAAGATAAAATAACCTTCTATCAAGCTCAAATTAGAAGCATGCAAGGTTGAAACATAGATGAACCTCCCACTAATGGTTCCACTAACGGAATCCCAACTTCCACAATATCTATAGACTTAGAAGCTCTCAAAGTTGGAACAAAAAGGGGACTTGAAGCCCCAAGATTGCCACTACCGAGAGAGGGAGATTCCACCAAAGAAGAACCAAATCTTCCTAGATGCATCCCCAAGTTTAGTGGCAGCACAATATCCTTCATAGTCATAGTCCCAATAGGGCTCCCTAACATTTCATGGCTCATAAACATACTAATATCTTCCCCAAAAACCTAGATATTCTCACCATAGGGAAAAACCATGTCAAACCCAAAATGGATTTGGGTTATAAAAGGAGAGCCAACCACATGGCAGAGAAAATCCCTAAACAACCCTATTGAAGAATAATTCTTTGAAGCTCCTACACAATCCTCCATAGAATCAAACTTAATGGCCACAAGAGAGGCAAGCCTATTTGAAGATCCTTGCATCAAAGTAATTAGACAATTGGACACACAAATGGAGAGGATGAAACCCCTACATAGAGACCCCTTTGAAACAAAATACTTAAAAACCTTCCTCAAAATAGGCCTTAATGGAGTGATGACCACCTGACACTCTTTCACAAGTTGTTAAGCGTCTAGCCACAAATCCCGCAAGCTTTCATCCTTATCCTCTAAACCTCAATTGCAATGCTAATCATATTCTTCATCACAATTTGAATCATCATCATCATCATGATTCTTTCCATTTCTTGAGACATATTGCAACCTCCCACTTCTTCCTTAATCAAAATTCTTCTTGCTCTCATTCATCATTCTTCTTCAAAAATGATTGATTTACTATGGAACTGTTCAATTGGATTGTTATATTATTCTTTATAATTTTTGGAAAAACATAATGTACTTGCATCCAACTTTATTTCCCATAATTTTACGAGTGTCTTAACATAGAGAGATTTAAACCTAGGTTACCATCATAGAAACCATTCTATGCTATCACTAGACAATGCCAAAACTTGATAGCTAAACCAGAGTGAGTACTAGGATAACATTATTATAATATAATTTAAATAAGGATTTTTCACTAATTTATTTGTCTTCATTTTCCTCATAAGGCGAAGTACAAAATTGTTTAAACCCAAGTTCGGTCTTTTATTTACTTATATTTGTGTACCAAAAGTATTAAGATCCCAAGAATATATGGTGTTGAATAGGTTGAGTTGGTTATTTTCATTTGGATACTAAATCAAGTCTATTTTCTTCACGACTATGGAGAAAGAATATATTTATATAGGACTTCATCTTTATTTTTGGAGGAAGTTTGTGGTTGAATAATTTTCTCCTCATGCAATGAAAAGGCTGTGTCTATATCTTTATGGTATTATTGTGTACCATACTCTAGCTATTTATTCACAAGCTACTTGTGAATTTAACTCATAGTTTTTTGTTTTTATTATTGTTGATAAATAAAAAAAATCTTAAGAGTAAAAGAGGAACCCAACTTAAAACAAAGAAACTTAAAGAAAAAAGCCAAAATAAATTAAACACAAGATATTTAAGGATTAAATCATTAGGATCATTCTCTTTCACGATATTCATATTCATATTGCTTGTGCTTGAGAACCCATAACCATAATAGAGTAAACAATAACTTTGACTAAGACTTGTTGTCTCCTAAACCAACTTTAAGGGACTACAAATATCTATCATTTAACTAGTGTTTACATAAATGATATTTTGATTTTGTGCTTGATCATTTGTAATCCTTTTTTATCAACTGTCTTCCATTCTTATTTGGAAAATATGGGATTCATAATTCTCTATTAATTCTTTTATTGTTGTTATGATATTTTGGAGAATAATGCATTCAATTCTTGTTTCTTGGTACAAAAGGTGCTAGATGTTGAGGAATGCTAAGTGAGGCCATTAGAATAATATATATTTTTAATTTCTAAATCTACTTAATTACTTAATTACATATTATGCACCTAGTATATGATAAACATGCTTTTATAGGTATTTAATTAGCTAGGTTGTACTTTATGACTTGTACTTTACTAGTTGGTGATGCACATGTTCTCCCATATATTGGTTGAGGTTTAACATCTCATAGTGGTATATCCTATCTATACCCACTTAAAAGTCATTGTTGATCAATCCCTCTTGCATTTCTTTTGTGTATTGCATCCTTGAATATAATATTAGTATTCTATCATTGTGATGTACTAATTTATTTGTGCTTGTCTTTATATTTCTTGATCTTGAGTGACTACACTAATAGCCAACTCTTACATCCGTAATGCTGAAAGATAAATCTTAAATGTAAATCCTAAACTCTAAATGATGAGCACTTAACACAAACTACTAAATATCTATAATGAATATTGAATGTTGGAACCCTTAACATAGAAGCATAAACCTTGTATGTGAACCATAAACCCTAAAATATAAACCTTGAACCTTAAACAATTAAACTTATGTAAAAAAAATTGCATCCAGAGAATTAAATTCATGCATTAAATATGAATCCTCAAATCTAAAAATTGAATGCTAAATAATGGGTATTGAACACAAACCATTAAATATCAAATATTAAACTCCTATTGAAAGATGAATATTGAACATAAGTGTATCAAGTTTCATAAAATAAGTGTATCCCATTGAACATTTTTTGTCATTTATGTCAAAGGAGAGATAGAAAAATGAGTGTCATGAAGAGTCAACAAGTTGCAATATCTGGAGAAAGGTAAAATTACTAGTCATGTCATGCCAGATCTGCATTTTGAGTTGCGGTAGCACTATGACTTACAGTATTTGTGGAATCAATTAGAATATGCCTATACATCATGTTTCATCCCTTCATGTTTGTGGAAGTGGTATGGAAATATGAGTTAGAGTGACTCGAGTCAGTTACACAGACAATGATCTTGATTTGGTAACTCTATATGTTTTGAATTTGTATATATTTGGGATTGATGTCTTGTGGTTTGGAAGGAGAGTATGTCTACACATTGCATCATTATCCAAATTTTTCAGAGGCTGTATGTAATAGTCAAAAAGTATAAATTAAAAGAAGTATCATGATACCATGATCTTATCAATTTGTTGTTCCAACTTGATGCAATAGAAACTTGTGGTTTATTCTCTCCAAAGTTAGTGCAGATGAATGTTGGGACTAGTTGAGGTTAAGTTGGGATCCATGTGGTGTGTTCTATCTTTTGGTGTAGCGCGTGGGCTATTGGATCTGGCTACACATATGACGTAGGATTTGTGTTTGAGGTCAACTTGTGTATACTATTAGGGTTGGCATACGAATGTAAATGTAATTGTCATGCATATACATGAGACTCAAGGATCTGTCCCAAAATGTTAGGAAGTAATGAAAATAATTTACTTCATCAAGAAACATTCAATCAATATGAGTTGTGTGAAAACTATGAGTTACATTCTCAATATTTTAAGGCATATTTGAAGACAATTTGATATGTAGGAGAGCTCATCAAAGATGACCAATTCATATAAAGTTTCATATCATACTTACTATTAAGATTGAATTCCTGGTTATTAAGTTGTTTCTTAGATATGGTTAGAGGGAATTGGTGTATCTAGTAGGTTGGTGCTCATAAATATAATATGAGATTGCCATCTACAGTAGGTTGGTGCCTACTTCATGATTGAAAGTGATTCATAATTATGCGAGTCTAGATTTGGGAAGCAGATCCAAGCAACTATTCTCACTTTGGTTTTTCTTATCTTGGGTTTCCATGTACATATAGTATTCATGTGTGTTTTATGTGTTGTTTAACTGTAACATGTCAAGAAGTTTTCTAGAGCTACATTAAGGCTTTAATGCTCATGCTTGGAGAAATATATTAATGTTAATTAATGTTCAATCACGTATATTGATTACCCAACCCCATCAATATATTGTGTTCCCTACAATTAATATTAAAGCAAGGTTCCTTGGAAGAAGTTTAATAACTTGAGGTGGATCTAGGATGACACACTCAGTTGCCTTAGAAGGGTTTCTTACAAACTGCACTTTGCTTTATTCAATTATTCTTTTGGAGTTAAATGATGGAATCCTATTTGTTGAATCTAGGATTTGAGGTTTGAAAATCATTTTTGGGTGCATATGAGTGTTAGAGCATGCATACTAGTTTCTTTAGGAACACTTGCATATGTTTCTTTAATTAATTATGCACATGATAGAGAATATTCTCATGCATAATTAAAGCACATGTTTGCATATTCATGCTCTAGCTTAAGTTCACTTAGTGAGTCTAAATTTTGCTCAGCCTATTTTAGTTAGGCCCTAGTTTGCATATTGTGCATATCGCACACTTGTAGTTTACATATCTTATCTTTAGTTTGCTAATTTTAGTTTGAGTTAAATTTGAAGGATCTCTATTGATTTCTATAAAAGTAATTGATCTCTTCATTGTAATTCATCCCGCAAGAATGTAATCTTGAAAATTGTAATCTTTTGGTTTTGAGGAATATAGCAATTATTTTCTTGCTACCTTTGCTTGTGGAAGGTGTTTTCATTTGTTGTTTGATCCTAGTTGCTTATGTTGAAAACTTCATCAATGAGATCCCTAACAGTCCTCCAAGAGATCAGGTTGGTCAAAAGGCTTGTGACAATAATACTAAGGATATGATTACTATTATATGTGTCTTAACTAACTTTGAATATGTGAAAATTCTGCATGATAAAACAATAAAGGAAATGTGAGACAAATTAAATACAATCTTTAAAGGAGATGAGAAAGTCAATGAAGAAAAGAATTAAACTTCCAGAGATTAGCTTGAATGCCTGAAGATTAAGGAGGATGAGAACATTGTTTCACATTTACATTTAATAGTAATGAGAATATTTTCAATGTGAATGAAGACAGTGAACCATTTGGTGAAGAAGAAGATCAAGGTACTTCTAGAAATGATCAGGAGAAAGCTTTATTCAGGAAAATGGAGACTCCTTATAATACTATCAGAATAAAGTTGGAAGACGATGACAGTAAAGGTGACCTTATGGAAGAATCATTGTATGTTGGTAAAGAGATTAGAATAGTAAATAAAAGGATTGTTGAAGAAGCACAAAGGTTATAAAATTTTTGACTAAAACTTGAGAAGGCAATAAAGACATTCAGTGACTTGAAGGTTTAAGTAGAGGAAGCAAAGAGGATTGAGGAATTATTGACATAGATACTATTGATCATATACAAGGACTGCGAAAAACTAGAAACATAGATTGCAACATTAAGAAGTGATCTTGGTAAAGTAAATAATCAACTGATATTGGCATTTGAAAAAAAGTATTGAGGTTTTAAATAAGATAATTGATAGTCAGAGGTCACCGCACATCAAAACCACCATTGGTTTTGCTAAAGAATAGAAAGGAAAGAGTGCAAAATAATCTATGAAGTCAAAAGCAATAATCCAGAAGACAAATGATATAGAAGTTCAAGATTGAAACAAGTTGTGACAGCTAATAAGAGAACAAAGATGTATGAGGATTTCATTCAAGTCCAGAAGCAGAATAGAAGATTTGGATGACAAGCAACTACAGGAAAATGGTTTAATATTAGGTTCAATCATTCCTTTTCTACGTATTATTTTGATTGCAATCATTTTGGTCATAAAGTTGTGGATTGTAGGAAAGGTTGAGTAAGAGGGAATACACATGTTAGTAGAATTGTATTTGCCCCACTATTTGATTTTAATATCATTTGTCATAATTGCAACAACTATGAATATATCACAAGAAATTGTAGAAGCAATTTTGTGAGTTCTCTTATACCAAAAATTAAAGGAAAAATCTTGTTAGTCAGAACAATGATTCCTTAAAGGTTGGAAGAAGAAACTAAAAGAGAAAATAACTAAAAAAGATCTTGCAGCTTAGACTACACTTAATGCCCAGAAGGAGAACAATCTATGGATAATTGATAGTAGATGTTCAAGTCACATGATTGGATATACTTGAGTAAGTTTACGAATTCAATGCACAACTAACCTTGATACAAACATTAAATGCTTATAGAAAATATTAAATTATCTATGTATCTAAAACTAAATAATGAGACATGACCCCATTATAACTAATTTCTGGAATGCCACCTAGAATATAAGGATAACTAACATGATCCTAAGTTAACATGTGGATAGGTTCCCATTAATAAGTAGATAGGAAATAAACTTATTCACACTAACAAAAAAAACCAATAAAACTATTTGTATGACTTAAAAATAAACATTTATAGCAACAATAATAGAACTACAATAACTTCTTCAAAACATAATGACATTTGAATCTTTAAAATGTTTTGGAAAGCTTCAAATGAGATCTATGAAAGAAAACTACTTAGTTCTATTTGTAATTAACAATAACAACAAGAGTAACTTAATACGATACTTGCTTTCAATTCTCAAAAAAGTCAAAACCATAAAATGTTATGGTAAGGTGAGACTAAGACCTTCAAAACTAAGAAATCATTTTACAAGATTTTAAGTCTATAAAATATTTTTTCATGAAAGAATACAATTTCACAAATATTAAAACCTAGATTTAATAAAACTTCTATTAACTAGAGTTTGTAAAAAACTAGAAAAAATTCAAATTGGTTGACATATAATTTTTTATTTTGAAACAAAATAACCCTTTTATTGAGGTTTTAAAAGAAATAAAAATACATAAATTAAAACCAAGATTACAAATTTCAAAAACATAGATTTAAAACTTAGTATCTTGCACATAGGTTAGAAAAAATAGTATTAGACAATGCTTTTCTTCTTCTCTTAAATACAAAAATATCTTATTGAGGTTTTTTAAAAAAAAAATGAAATCTAAATGCATGCAAATCTACTGAATAGATTTAAACAAACTATTCTAAATGTGAACCTAAGAAAAAAAAAACAATTAGTTTTACACACAATTAGAACAAAAAACAAAAAATAAAAATTCAAGCTAAAGAAAACTCTTCACTTCTTTCATCAAAGAGTGTCTCCAATGGTGAGTGCTCCAAAAATAAATGGTAAACCTTCACCAATAAAACTCATATAAAGGTGTATACACATAAAAGTTGGCTTGGAGAATATTAATTAAATAATGGCTAATTAATTAATTAATTAATAAATAATTCCTCTACTAAATAGTTAAATTCTTAAATTTAGTTATAAAGTTTACTTTCCTAAAATTCTTTCTAAATCCTATCACAACCAATTTAATTCCATCTCACCCTCTTCCATCTCATCTCTTCCACCTCATCCTTCTACCTAGGTATGTGGCTAAAATATTTAATTTTTCCTATTTGTTAAATATGAAAATATCTTCAACAACCAAATAGCCACTTGTCTCCAATATTCCCTTAAATTAACCAACTTAGACACATGTTCATAATTTGTTAAAAAATGCTCCACTTTGCCTCTTGTGGTTGAGGAGGGAATATTTCATCATTGGTTTCTCCTCCCTTTTCAATCTCAACCTCTTATTTCTCCAAATCAAATTTAGACCATTGATTCATGCCACCTAGGACTAGGTTGTGAAAAATCTATAAATATGGAGCATTTTGAGGTTATGAGGATCCCAATTTTAGTATCAAATTGCTGGCATTTTTAGATCGTAATTGGCTCATAACATTTTTAGTTTAATTAATTTGCATTTTCATTGTATCATAATAGCTCAATTTGATCATGTTATATTAATATTGCACAATCATAATAGCTCAATTTCATCATGTTAGCTTAATTTCTTGCCTCATATTAGCTTAACTTGCATTCAATATTGTAGATCTTCATCTCTAATCATGCATAAGAGCTTCATAATCATGACATTATAGCTGCATTTTTCATCATATTCTTGTATCTAGTTTCATCCTTGGTTAATCATACATATTGTAAATCCATAATCTCATTTCCTAAGTTGTCATCTAAATGGTCTTGTGCATATGAGAGCTAAATTTCAATAGACTCAATAGATCCTTAAGAATAGAGGACAATGAGACGGTTTTTGGAGTTAATTCATTGTGTATTAAATGCTTCATTTGATTTTGAATTACTTCTAGTGTAATGTTTGATTGGTATGATAGCGCTTATCCATTTAAACTAATTTATAGCATACAAAAGGATTAGTAAAAAAATGATCTAGTACCATAAAATAAATATAGATGAAAGGAAAGGAAAGTACTAATCCAAGAGTAATTGTTTGAAGGAAACAATTTCCATAGAATATGAAAATCAAAATATCCAAGAGCACGCACACCAAATATCCAAGAGGAGACAAGATTTAGTAGGGGGGAAAGAAGAAGGAAAACATTTCAATATGAGAGAGAGAGAGAGAGAGAGAGAGAGAGAGAGAGAGAGAGAGAGAGAGAGAGTTCTAAATCATACCATGTGAAACTGTGACCCCTTGACGACATAAGTTGGAGGGGAAAGCTCCCTTAAACCCTCGTCAAGAACCAAGTGTTGGATGATATCAGTTTTGGTTACTGATCATGCTGTTGATATTCATGTTTTGTCACTGATGTCAACATATATTTCTGTGGAGAGGACAGATTGGTTACTTGACTAGAAGAAGTGTACGGACACTATACAGATGATTCAGAACAATCAAAGTTAGATTTATGCAAAAGGATGTGTGTTGACCTTATTCCTAAGGTCACTTGGCTTTATGTTGCATATTGCGGATGTTACAGTTGATTTGATGAAGTCTGTTTCTGGACTATAACTGTGATTCTGGACAGAGCAGGTCTCTGTGTTTCTAGTATATCTTTCTAGCAAAGATATTTCAGGTGATGCGAGCTTACTGGTAGACAACCAACATATGTTGGAATAATGGGTTGAGTTTGATTGTTGTTTGGTTACTGGCGATGTCAGCTGTGGCATGTATTCTGAAGAAGACATAATTGCTGTCCGACTTCAGACATGTAGCGTGTAAAATGAATTGTGAGCGTGGGTTGTAGATCTAGAAGCACAATTGATGGATTGTAAATGATGTTTACTTTTTATAGGTAACGTGTGTATCTTAGCAAGGGGTTAAATAATTATTTGTATATTGGAAAGCCTTAATTGGCCGACCTAATTAATTATTTATGTATTAGGAAAGCTTAACTAGCCGACCTAATGAATTATTGTAAGAAGGTATATATGAGTGATCTTTTCTTTTGAAAAGATGTTACAAAGATTAAAGGGAAGAAGAAGTGAAAGCTGTGAAGCTTGTTTGGCTACTGGATGTAGAGCAGAGTTTATGAGAAGAGTACTTCATTGGAACTGCCCAAGCAAAGACAGTTGCTATCAGATAGTTCACTGGATTGTGTATTTGCTTTACACACTTGTTCAGATTGTGAATCCTTGAGGGTGGATTTAAACTTCTTTGGGAAGTGTGCCTTGGCAGTGAGCCTACTATTTATTTTGACTCCTAATAGAATTTGTCTCCTAACATGGACTATGTATTGTAATGTTGTAACAAGCTCCTAACAGGGCTAAATCTTTTAACAGGGATACTATAATCTCAGTACATTATTTGTGGGTGTTAATTCCCACCGGGGTTTTACCTTTAACAGGGTTTCCTCGACAATAAATATTGTGTTATGGTGTTTCCATTTACTGTATTATCATTTATATTTGTAGACTTGGTTTGTAAAGTCTAAAGTTTAATAATCTATATCATAACTGACACACCCCCCCTCTCAGTTATCTTGTGGACTGTTATTCCTAACAATTGGTATCAGAACTTGTGGTCCTTAGAGAGAAAGTTTAACAGCTTGAGGTGATCTCGAAGATGACTTACTATAGGAAGGATAGTCCGAAGTTTGATCCTGAAAACTTTGATAGTTGGCAGAACAAGATGAGAACACATTTTCTATGTATGGTAATTGATTACTAGATGATCAAAAAGAAGAATGAAAAGATAATGACTGAGGATGAGTTAGAGAAGGCTATTGAAGATCAGAAGAAGTTATTTTCATATAATATGATTGCAAGGGAATCTTTAATCAACGCACTTTCAGAAGGAGAATTCACTGAAGTAAAGGACTTGGATTCTGCACATGAGATCTGGTCAAGATTGGAAGCATTATATATTGGAGACAAGTTTACTAAGCATACAAAGCTACAAAACTGGAAGAAAAATATGGAATAATTAAAGATGAGAAAAGATGAGAACATTAGGGCATATGGATAGAGAATTACTGAAGTGGTTACTATTATTAGAAACTCTGGAGGTACTTATAGTGAGGAAGAACTGATTGTGAAGATACTCAGATCTTTGACACCTGCATATAGAACCAAAGTACAGGCTATAGAGGAGATTATACATTTGACACCAAACTTTACCAGAGAGATGTTGATTGGAAAGATAACTACATTTGAGGCCGTAGAATAGGGAGACACTTTACCTAAAGTTGAGTCAGCATTCAAGGCATCTGTGCACAAGAACAAAAAGACCTTATCTGGAAATGCAAGCACCATTAGTAATTATCTAAGAGAAGAACTTGGAGCCTATGCTGATGAATGGGAATAGATACATGAAGAAGAAAGAAAGCTAGATGAAGTTGTGGCATTGATTACTAGAAGAGAAAAGAGAGGTAAGGGAAAGTTTGAAGGAAAATTACTTTTGAAATGTTTTTCATGGAACAAGATTGGTCATTTTTCATCTAGATGTCCTACAAGATTTCCTAAGCACAAACCTAAGTTTATCAAGTCTAAATATTCAAAAGACAAGGAATTTTATTATGATAGTGAGGGTATATCTGATGATGATGATGGTGACTATGATGAAATTGGATTTATTGCTATTAAGGATGATGAACATATACATGAAGAAAAAGCCTTAGTATCCCGAGTTGAAAAGAAATCTGAATGGGTTATAAACAGTGGTTTTTCACATAATAGGACTGGAGATAAAAAAAAATTTGTGAGTTTGAAAATATATGATGGTGGTGTTGTAAGATTTGGTGACAATACTCCTAAGCCTATTATTGGAGTTGGATCTATTTCTTTGGATGGAAAGACTAACCCTGACAATGTATTCCTTGTTGATGGACTTAAGCATAATCTGGTGAGTGTTGGGTAGTTAGTAGACAAGGGTTATCAATTGAAATTCATTGATGGGAAATGCTCTATCAGAAGTAAAGTAGGAAACTTGATCGCATCTGGTACTAAATCCAAAGGTAATGTATTTGAATTGAACACATCTGAAGCTTCTTGTTTTATTGCGAAGGTTGATGACAGTTGGTTATGGCACAAAACATTTTGTCATGTTAATTTTGATAACATTGTGAGGGAAAGTATGACAAAAGCAGTAAGAGATCTACCTAAAATTATAAAGGCATCTAACACTATGTGTAGAGAGTGTGTTATGGGGAAGAAAACTAGAAGCACTTTCAAAAGAAAAGCCTATTCAACAAAAGGGAAGTTGGATCTGGTACATACAGATCTATGTGGTCCTACACAAACAAGATCATACTATGGTGAATGGTACTTTATACTGTTTGTTGATGAATTTTATAGAATGATGTGGGTTACATGCTTAAGAGAGAAATATGAAGCATTTGACAAATTCAAGTTATTTAGAGAAAAAGTTGAGAATGAATCTGGTTTGAAGATAAAGTGTTTGAGATCAGACAAAGGAGGAGAGTTTACATCAGAGCTATTTAATACATACTGTGAAAAGCATGGAATATTCAGACAAACATCAGCCCCTATAACTCCACAACAGAATGGGATAGTAGAGCAAAGAAACAAAAATATATTAGATGCTTCAAGGATTATGTTGCTGGAAGGAAATGTGTCACATGTTCAATGGAGAGAAGCAGTTGAGACTGCTGTGTACACACTGAATAAAATTCAAATCAGAGAAGGTACAAGTAAGACTCCTTATGAATTATGGTTTGATCATACGCCTACTGTAAAATATTTCAGAATATTTGGTAGTAAATGTTATATCAAGAGAGATGATGAGATAGATAAGTTTGATGCTAGAAGTGATGAAGGAATCTTTCTTGGTTATTCCACTAAGAGCAAAACATATAAATGTTTCAATCTGAGATTGAGAATGTTGATTGAAAGAGCCAATGTGAGGATAGATGAAAAGTTTCAGATTCAGGAAAGAATGTATGTTTGGGGTCAAATTACATAAGTGAAAGAGGTTACTACTAAACTGAAGAATCTTTGATGATTGAAGATGAACAGACTGAAGCCATTGAAGCATTGAAGACACCAAGGTATGTTAAGAAGAACCATCCTGAAGATTAAATTATTGGTGATGCAAGTAAAGCTATGATGACTAGATATAGAGTTAGAGATGAGATCTGTTTGATTTCTCAAGTTGAACCAAAGACTACTGACAAAGCATGTGGAGATGAATCTTGGACTAAAGCTATGGAAGAAGAACTTGAACAAATAAAGAAAAACAATACTTGGGAATTGGTTCCAAGACCTAAGAACAAAAATGTGATTGGTACTAAATGGGTTTTCAGAAATAAGATGGATGAGGAAGGAACAGTGGTAAGAAACAAGGGAAGACTAGTATGTAAAGGCTACTCACAACAAGAAGGCATACACTATGAAGAAACACTTGCTCATGTTGCTAGATTGGAAGCTGTGAGATTATTTCTTGCTTATGCTGCACATAAAGACTTTAAGGTTTATCAGATGGATGTGAAGTCAGTATTCTTGAAGGGTGATCTAGAGGAAGAAGTTTACAGTGAGCAACTTGATGGTTCTCCTTTGACAGATGATGAAAACATGCTTTGCAGATTGAATAAGGCACTGTATGGACTGAAACAGGCACCAAGAGCATGGTATGCAAGACTATACAAATATCTACTTCATCTTGGTTTCAAAAAAGGTAATGCAGACAATAATTTATATTTGAGAACTGATGAAGATGAAATCTTGATTATATAAGTTTTTGTTGATGATATCATTTTTGGAGGCAATGATAAGATGAGTAAGAAGTTTGCTAAAGAAATGTAAAATGAATTCGAGATGTCAATGATTGGTGAGATGAAATTTTTTCTTGGTTTGCAAATTAATCAGAGTAAGAATGGCATTTTTATATCTCAGACCAAGTATCTTAAGGAAATGTTGAAAAAGTTTGGAATTGAAGATTGTAAACCTGTTGGGACACCTATGGTGACTGGAAACAAACTCACTAATAGTGATGAGACTCAAAGTGTTGTTCAGAATAAGTACAGATCGATGATTGGAGGTCTACAATATGTAACTCACACTAGACCAGATATTACCAATGCAGTTGGAATTGTGGCTAGATATCAGGCAGATCCCAAAGAAACACATTTTACTGTTGTAAAAAGAGTTTTCAGATATTTGAAAGGGACAATAGAATATGGATTTTGGTATGAAAAATTAGAAGATTTTACTTTGCAAGCATATACTGATGCTGATTGGGTAGGTAATGTGGATGATAGGAAGAGTACAAGTGATGGTGCACTTTTCCTTGGAAAAAAGATGTTAATCTCTAAGTTTTGTTGATGATTAGTGACCAACACTTAGTCATTCACTTAGGCAGTTTTAGTTGGCTATCATTGTGGCCGAGCTAAAACTATGCAAGGCCGAGCAACATTGCTGAGCATTTTTCAGTTTGCCTAGTTACATTGCCGAGCCGAGTTACATTGTCGAGCCGAGTAGGACACATAGATGTTAAGTGCCGAGCGACAGAGAAGTCAAGTGTCGAGCAGAACAATTTTTGTATACATGTTTGGAATGATTCAAACTTTGAGGATAAGTGATCTGGCTGACTTGTATAAGATTTTTGGGCCGACTTATGTATGCATTTAATTATTTTATCCTATTCATGATATACTGTAAACATTAATTGTAATACCATCAAGGTATGGGTATTAGATCTTGATTGTTGATCTGGATCTCGTTATCAGACTTGAACGGATATATTAGATTGCTTCTAAACCCTATTTTGTCAGCGTAAGGAGAGAGTAGATGAAGTGTGTCGTGACTGCATTTTAAAGTGAAATGCACAGAGGGTTATTTTGTTAAGAAGCAGAGATCAAGCAGAGTGAGAACACAATGAACAACAGAGTAAAGTTATATCAGATTATGAGATCATAGAAGGTATTGGAAAGAGAAGATCCATCATCAACATTAGAGTGCATAACGAAGGATCAATACTTGAGACATTCTAATAATTGTATCAAGTGAAAATCTCTTAAAAAAATGGTTCTAGCAGACCTTTCTTTATCTCTTAACAAAGTGCTTACTTTATTGTAAGTTGAAATCCTTTCACAAGGTAGATTGTAATGATCTTTAGCTCTTAACCGGGCAGACCTTTAACATGGTAGATTACATTTTGTAATCAACATTTGTAGCTTTAACATGCACACTTTATTACTGCAGTAGTGGAGAATTTTGTGGGTGTCATCCCCACCCCAATTTTACCTATTTGGGTTTCTCGGTTACCAAGTTATTGTTTTATTTATTTCATTGTGTGGATGCTATCTGAGATTACATTAGATTCATATATGTATGAATGTGGATCAGTTTGTTTTAAGTGTTTAAATTTGAAGATCTAATTCACCCCCCTTCTCAGTATCTTGCTTTCCCATTATTTTATTTCCAACAAAAGATTGGTTTCTTGGTTGAGAAAGAAGCATAATTGTATTGCTCAATCTACTACTGAGTCAGAGTATGTTGCTACTGCAATTAACTGTACACAAGTTGTTTGGATGAAACAAATGCTGAAAGACATTGGAATAATTTTTAAAGAACCAGTGGTTATCCATTGTGGTAACACTAGCACAGTGAATATGTCAAAGAATCCTGTGATGCATTCAATGACTAAACATATTTATATTAAGTATCATTTCTTGAGGGAGAAGGTAGCAAATAAAGAGATTAAACTGGAGTATATTAGCACAAAGGAACAAATAACAGATATATTTACTAAACCTTTGCCAAAAGATGCTTTTGAATATCTCAGAGGCATGCTTGGCATGGTGGCCCTACCCAGTGGTAATTAAATGATGCAGATGTGCATCAGTCTAGTGGATCTGAGAGCTATATCATTCTTTGGACTTGATGTATGGATCTACTCCTTAGGGGGAGTGATCACAGGAGAATAAAATGGAGTACATTTGAGTGATCTTGCACCTGGTTGATGGACATGAAGATTTGAAAAAGCTACACCTTACAGAAGACTGCAGATGAGTTATGGCACCCTTTTCCATTGCTGCCAAAGGGGGAAGGAATCTATGTGAAAATCCCTACTATTTTGAGAGATTTGTGTTGAGCATATTGAGAAGATTGTATTGAGAGAGAGTACTTTTGGGTTGATGCATATGGATTTTCCCATATGTTTCCATCAATTCCAAAGGGGGAGATTGTTGGATGATATCAGTTTTGGTTACTGATCATGCTGTTGATATTCATGTTTTGTCATTGATGTCAACATATATTTATGTGGAGAGGACAGACTAGTTACTTGACTAGAAGAAGTGTACAAACACTATACAGATGATTCAAAATGATCGAAGTTAGATTTATGTAGAAGGATGTGTGTTGACCTTATTCCTAAGGTCTCTTGGCTTTATGTTGCATATTGCGGATGTTACAGTTGATTTGATGAAGACTGGTTTCTGGACTGTAACTGTGATTCTGGACAGAGCAAGTCTCTGTGTTTCTGGTATATCTTTTTGGCGAAGATATTTTAGGTGATGTGAGCTTACTGGTAGACAACCAACATATGTTGGAATAATGGGTTGAGTTTGATTATTGTTTGGTTACTGGTGACGTTAGTTGTGGCGTGTATTCTATAGAAGACCTAATTGTTGGCCGAATTCAGACATGTAGCATGTAAAATGAATTGTGAGCGTGGATTGCAGATCTGGAAGCACAATTGATGGATTGTAAATGATGTTTACTTGTTATAGGTACAGTGTGTATCTTAGCAAGGGGTTAAATAATTATTTGTATATTGGAAAGCCTTAATTGGCCGACCTAATTAATTATTTGTGTATTAGGAAAGATTAACTAGCCGACCTAATGAATTATTATAAGAGGGTACATATGAGTGATATTTTCTTTTGAAAAGATGTGACAGAGATTAAAAGGAAGAAGAAGTGAAATATGCGAGGCTTGTTTGGCTGCTAGATGTAGAGAAGATTTTATGAGAAGAGTGCTTCATTGGAACCGACCAAGCAAAGACAGTTGCTATCAGACAGTTCACTGTATTGTGTATTTGCTTTATACACTTGTTCAGATTGTGAATCCTTGAGGGTGTCTTTAACCTTCTTTTGGCAGTGTGCCTTGGCAACGAGCCTACTATTTCTTTTGACTCCTAGTAGGGTCTGTCTCCTAACAGAGACTATGTACTGTAATGTTGTAACAAGCTCCTAACATGGCTAAATCTTTTAACAGGGTTACTATACTCTCAGTACATTATTTGTGGGTGTTAATTCCCACCGGGGTTTTACCTTTAATAGGGTTTCCTCGACAACAAATGTTATGTTATGGTGTTGAAATTTACTGTATTATCATTTACATTTACAAACTTGGTTTATAAAGTTTAAAGTTTAATAATCTATATCATAACTTATTCACCCCCCTCTCAGTTATCTTGTGGACTGTTATTCCTAAAAATTGGTATCAGAGCTTGTGGTCCTTAGAGAGAAATATTAACAACTTGAGGTGATCCTGAAGATGAATTACTATAGGAAGGATAGTCTAAAGTTTGATCCTGAAAACTTTGACAATTGGCAGAACATGATGAGAACATATTTGCTATGTTTGGGAATTGATTACTAAATGATCATAAAGAAGAATGAAAAGATAGCGACTGAGGATGAGTTAGAGAAGGCCAATGAAGATAAAAAGAAGTTTTTTTTCATGTAATATGGTTTCAAGGGAATCTTTGATCAATGCACTTTTAGAAGGAGAATTCACTGAAGTAAAGGACTTGGATTCTGCACATGAAATATGGTCAAGATTGGGAGCATTATATATTGGAGACAAGTTTACTAAGCAGGAAAAGCTACAAAACTGGAAGACAAAGATGGAATCACTGAAGATGAGAGAAGAGGAGAAAATTAGGGCATATGGACAGAGAATTACTGAAGTGGTTACTGGTATTAGAAACTCTGGAGGTACTTATAGTGAGGAAGAAGTGATTGTGAAGATACTCAAATCTTTGACACCTGCATATAGAACCAAAGTACATGCTATAGAGGATATTATACCTTTGACACCGAACTTTACCAAAAAGATGTTGATTGGAAAGCTAACTACATTTGAGGCTGCAGAATTGGGAGACACTTTACCTAAAGTTGAGTCAACATTCAAGGCATTTGTGCACAAGAACAAAAAGACCTTATCTGGAAATGCAAGCACCATCAGTAATGATCTAAGAGAAGAACTTGGAGCCTATGCTAATGAATGGGAACATATACATGAAGAAGAAAGAAAGCTAGATGAAGTTGTGGCATTGATTGCTAGAAGAGAAAAGAGAGGTAAGGGAAAGCTTAAAGGAAAATTACCTTTGAAATGTTTTTCATGTAACAAGATTGGTCATTTTGCATCTAGATGTCCTACAAGAGTTCCTAAGCATAAAAATAAGTTTTTCAAGTCTAAATATTCAAAAGACAAGGAATGTTATTATGATAGTGAGGGTATATCTGATGATGATGATGGTGACTATGATGAAATTGGATTTATTTTTATTAAGGATGATGAACCTGTACATGAAGAAAAAGCCTTAGTATCCCGAGTTGAAAAGAAATCTGAATGAGTTATAGACAATGGTTGTTCACATCATATGACTGGAGATAAAAAGAAATTTGTGAGTTTGAAAAGACATGATGGTGGTGTTGTTAGATTTGGTGACAATACTCCTAAGCTTATTATTCAAGTTGGATCTATTTCTTTGGATGGAAAGACTAACACTGACAATGTATTACTTGTTGATGGACTTAAGCATAATTTGTTGAGTGTAGGACAGTTAGTAGACAAGGGTTATCAATTGAAATTCATTGATGGGAAACACTCTATCAAAAGTAAATCAGGAGACTTGATCACATCTGGTACTAAATCCAAAGGTAATGTATTTGAATTGAACACATCTGAAGCTTCTTGTTTTATTGCGAAGGTTGATGATAGTTGGTTATGGCACAAAAGATTTTGTCATGTTAATTTTGATAACATTGAGAGGGAAAGTATGACAAAAGAAGTAAGAGATCTACCTACAACTATAAAGCCATCTAACACTATGTGTAGAGAGTGTGTTATGGGGAAGCATACTAGAAGCACTTTCAAAAGCAAAGCTTATTCAACAAAAAGGAAGTTGGATTTGGTACATACAGATGTATGTGGTACTACACAGACAAGATCATACTATGGTGAAAGGTACTTTATACTGTTTGTTGATGACTTTTCTAGAATGATGTGGGTTACATACTTAAGAGAGAAATCTGAAGCATTTGAAAAATTCAAGTTATTTAAAACAAAAGTTGAGAATGAATCTGGTTTGAAGGTAAAGTGTTTGAGATCAGATAGATGAGGACAATTTACATCAGAGCTATTTAATACATACTGTGAAGAGCATGGAATATTCAGACATAAATCAACCCCTAGAACTCCACAATAGAATGGGATAGCAGAGAAAAGAAACAAAAAGATATTGGATGTTGCAAGGACTATGTTGTTGGAAGGAAATGTGTCACATGTTCATTGGAGAGAAGCAGTTGGGACTGCTGTGTACACACTGAACAAAATTCAGATCAGAGAAGGTACTGTATAGTCGGAAAATGGAAGCACTTCCATGGTAGACTGGTTTAGCCTTCTGAGTAAGTGGTTTGAGGTCATGTCAAGTGCCTTGAATGGGTTCCTGATTTAGACCTGACTTTCCCCCTGTTCTACCCCAATTTCCACCTCTCTCCAGCCAATTTTTGGCATTTTGGATTGCAGATTTGAGATCTTTGACCTCAGGGTCAAGGTTGAACTTTTAGGTCTATGTAGACCTTGACCTTGACCTAGGTCAAGGTCGACCTCACCCCTAAACTAGGTCAAGGTTGAACTCGACCTTGACCCAGGGTCCAGATTTCAGGATCTCACAGTTTCCGGATGTCGGCCTTTGAAAAAGTTAATTCCTGCTTCCGGGTCGTCTGTTTTGGGTTCCGAAGCGATGATTCCTAAATTATATTTAATATAGGTCCTCTCCTAGGGGTAAAGGACTTTAATTCTCCTATGTTGGCCTCCTTAGAAGATTGTGCCCTAATTTCATATAAAAGGAGGTTTTTCTCCTCTCATTTTCTCTAAGTCCTCTATCCAAGCCTAAGCATCATTGAGCAATTGAAAAGCATTATCAAGTGAAGTTCAAGAAGATAAGGAGAAAGATTTGAAGCTATCATCTATCCATCATCAAGCATTCAAGAATTCATCAAAGAGATCCATGGTAGGCCATTGAAGGATTCAAGCTACATAGTGCCTTTTTGGTGATCTCTCCATCCACCTTCTTCCAAGCCTCTTCATATTCAAGAACCCATTCAAGATTTGGTGTTGGAGATCTACAAGAAGTTGATTCAAGACATCCTACATTCTAAATTATAGATCCATTGGTGCATACCTACTTGTGGATTCAAGGATTTGAATCCTCCACAAGGACTTTTACATGAGCAAGGTGAATTGTTTCATTTACTTTGTTTACTTCTGCAATTTCAATTATATATTTGAGGTTAATTCCAAAATTGGGATTTGACCAAGGCAAACCCCTCCACCCCCCCCAAAGAAATCTTTTTTTCTTGCAGATATAGGTTCAGGACTGTGGATTTGAACTCAGATCTGGATACCCTTTTCAGCGGACTATCGGGATCTAAAACAGATTTTCTGTCGGACCTGCATAGGTCAGGGTCAAGATTATTGGGTCAGTGGTGACATTTGTGGGTCAAGGTCGACCTTTTTCTCAAAACAGTGTCAGATCAGAAAAATATTTCTAGGTTTTGTTCGTCTCTACGTTTCTATTCCAGATCATACTTTATATTTTCCAGAAACAAAGTACAGATCTTAGAAAACAACATTATTCAGATTTTCAATTCTTTAAGGTCTCATCCTTTTCAATTACTGCAATATATCATATCTCCTTAATCATAAAACAAAATTTAAGATCTTCTTCCTTACTCTCATTTCCAAATGGTTGATTCATTTGTGCATTGATCCTTCTTTTGGGTTAATCAACTTGGATCTTTCATTTGTGCATTTGGGGATAAAAGATGAACATCTTGTCTTCCTTCCCCCTATATGCTTAATCACATTACAACAAAACATACACATATTACAATTAAATGTAAAGGTTAAGGTAATACAACACATTTCAAACCTAATTAATATACACAAATATACAAATCAATTTTCTTCCTTTACAGGTACAAGTAAGACTCCTTATGAATTATGGTTTGATCATACATCCACTGTAAAATATTTCAGAATATTTGGTAGTAAATGTTATATCAAGAGAGATGATGAGATAGGCAAGTTTGATGCTAGAAGTGATGAAGGAATCTTTCTTGGTTATTCCACTAAGAGAAAAGCATATAAATGTTTCAATCTGAGATTGAGAAAGTTGATTGAAAGGGCCAATGTGAGGATAGATGAAAAGTTTTAGATTTAAGAAAGAATGTATAATTGGGGTCAGATTACAGAAGTGAAAGAGGTTACTGCTGAACCTGAAGAGTATTAGATTGAAGATGAACAGAATGAAGCCATTGAAACATTGAAGACACCAAAGTATGTTAAGAAGAACCATCCCGAAGATCAAATTATTGGTGATGCAAGTAAAGTTATGATGACTAGATCTAGAGTTAGAGATGAGATCTGTTTGATTTCTCAAGTTGAACCAAAGATTACTGATGAAGCATGTAGAGATGAATCTTGGACTAAAGCTATGGAAGAAGAACTTGAACATATAAAGAAAAATAATACTTGGGAATTGGTTCCAAGACCTAAGAATAAAAATGTGATTGGTACTAAATGGGTTTTCAGAAATAAGATGGATGAGGAAGGAAGAATGGTAAGAAACAAGGCAAGACTCGTATGTAAAGGCTACTCACAACAAGAAGGCATAGACTATGAAGAAACACTTGCTCCTGTTGCTAGATTGGAAGCTGTGAGATTATTTCTTGCTTATGCTGCACATAAAGACTTTAAGGTTTATCAGATGGATGTGAAGTCAACATTCTTGAATGGTGATCTAGAGGAAGAAGTTTACATTGAGCAACCTGATGGTTTTCCTTTGACAAATGATGAAAACATGGTTTACAGATTGAAGAAGGCACTGTATGGACTAAAACAAGCACCAAGAGCATGGTATGCAAGACTGGACAGATATCTACTTCATCTTGGTTTCAGAAAATGTAATGCAGACAATAATTTATATTTGAGAACTGATGAAGATGGAATCTTGATTATATAAGTTTTTGTTGATGATATCATTTTTGGAGGCAATGATAAGATGAGTAAGAAGTTTGCTATAGAAATGAAAAATGAATTCGAGATGTCAATGATTGGTGAGATGAAATTTTTTCTTGGTTTGCAAATTAATCAGAGTAAGAATGACATTTTAATATCTCATACCAAGTATCTTAAAGAAATGTTAAAAAAGTTTGGAATGAAAGATTCTAAACCTGTTGGGACACCTATGGTGACTAGAAACAAACTAACTAATAGTGATGAGACTAAAAGTGTACTTTAGAATAAGTACAGATCAATGATTGGAGGTCTACAATATGTAACTCACACTAGACCAGATATTACCAATGCAGTTGGAATTGTGGTTAGATATCAGGCAGATCCCAAAGAAACACATTTTGCTACTGTAAAAAGAATTTTTAGATATTTGAAAGGGACAATAGAATATGGATTGTGGTATGAAAAATCATAAGATTTTACTTTGTAGGTTTATACTAATGCTGATTGGGCATGTAATGTGGATGACAGGAGGAGTACAAGTGGTGGTGCATTTTTCCTTGGAAAAAGATTCATTTCTTGGTTGAGCAAGAAGCAAAATTGTATTTCTCAATCTACTGCTGAGTCAGAGTATGTTGTTGCTGCAATTAACTGTACACAAGTTGTTTGGATGAAACAAATGCTGAAGGACATTGGAATAATTTTTAAAGAACCAGTGGTTATCCATTGTGGTAACAGTAGCATAGTGAATATGTCGAAGAATCCTGTGATGCATTCAACGACTAAACATATTTCTATTAAGTATCATTTCTTGAGGGAGAAGGTAGTAGATAAAGAGATTAAACTAGAGTATATTAGCACAAAGGAACAGATAACAGATATATTTACTAAACCTTTGCCAAAATATGCTTTTGAATATCTCAGAGGCATGCTTGGTGTGGTGGCCCCTCCCAGTGGTAATTAAATGATGCAGATGTGCATCAGTCTAGTGGATCTCAGAGCTATATCATTCTCTACACTTGATGTATGGATCTACTCCTTAGGGGGAGTGATCACGAGAGAATACTATGGAGTACATTTTGGTGATCTTGCACCTGGTTGATGGATATGAAGATTTGAAAAAGCTACACCTTACGGAAAACTACAGATGAGTTATGGCACCCTTTGCCATTGTTGCCAAAGGGGGAAGGAATCTATGTGAAAATCCCTACTATTTTGAGAGATTTGTGTTGAGGATATTGAGAAGATTGTATTGAGAGAGAGTACTTTTGGGTTGATGCATATGAATTTTCACATATGTTTCCATCAATGCCAAAGGGGGAGATTGTTGGATGATATCAATTTTGGTTACTGATCATGTTGTTGATATTCGTGTTTTGTCATTGATGTCAACATATATTTCTATGGAGAGGATAGACTGGTTACTTGACCAGAAGAAGTGTACAGACACTGTACGGATGATTCAAAATGATCAAAGTTGGATTTATGCAAAAGGATGTGTGTTGACCTTATTCCTAAGGTCGCTTGGCTTTATGTTGCATATTGCAGATGTTACAGTTGTGGTGGTACCCTAACTTTTGATAATTTAGAAGTTCCAATCCATTATCAAGAAGCATGTTTCTCCATAAAAAAAAGAGATCAAAGGAAGGAAGCTTTATGACACAAATAAATAGAACTAACTAATCGAAGCCTTCAGAAAATGATGGAATTTAGACCTACTACAAAGATGACTTCGACAGAGGATAAATATTGTCGAATTTTAAAAATCTAAAAATGACCCAGTTCGGGAAATCAAATTTTCTATCGCCAGCAAAAATATTAGCTTTTCACGAGGTGTTTTGGATTTTTGACCAAAGCCAAATCCAAAAGTTAGGTAGTTATTTTTTAGTTAGTTTATTGTTCTTTCAAAATAATTTGTAATAAGAGTTGTGTCTTTTCACCCTAAAAAGGTGTGAAAGCCACTCAAACACACACACACACACACACACACAC
>MU224437.1:380436-413898 GCA_018584345.1 Thuja plicata
TCAGTTCATTGTTTATAGTTTTAAGATATCTTATCTATCTATTCATTTCAAATTACATACACATTTACTAAACATTCTTTCAATTACTTAAAGTATTTCAGTTTACAGTTCATGATATATTTCTTTTTTTTAGATTTCTTTCAAGTTCCTTGCCATACTTGAGAGAGAAGGTTGAAGTGTTTCTTATCTGCTATAAAAAGCGTTGTAACTTGAAGGATAAGTCAAGGTATAGGCCTACCAGCCTTGGTTTTGCAGAGCCAGAATTGCAGAAGTTCCAACCTTGCCTTGGTTGTGACTTGTTAGTTGGCCAAATCACTCAGGTTTCCCAACATTGGATTGGTAAGTCCATAGGAAATCCAATTTTTCGATTTGAGCACCAACAAGTTGATTTGATGAAGACTGGTTTCTGGACTGTAACTGTGATTCTGGACAGAGCAGGTCTCTGTGTTTCTGGTATATCTTTCTGGCGAAGGTATTTCAGGTGATGCGAGCTTACTGGTAGACAACCGACATATGTTGGAATAATGGGTTGAGTTCGATTGTTGTTTGGTTACTGGCGACGTTAGTTGTGGCGTGTATTCTGAAGAAGACCTAATTGCTGGCCGACTTTAGACATGTAGTGTGTAAAATGAATTGTGAGCGTGGATTGTGGATCTGGAAGCACAATTGATGGATTGTAAATTATGTTTACTTGTTATAGGTACTGTGTGTATCTTAGCAAGGGGTTAAATAATTATTTGTATATTGGAAAGCCTTAATTGGCCGACCTAATTAATTATTTGTGTATTAGGAAAGCTTAACTGGTTGACCTAATGAATTATTGTAAGAGGGTATATATGAGTGATGTTTTCTTTTGAAAAGATGTGACAAAGATTAAAAGGAAGAAGTGAAAGCTGTGAGACTTGTTTGGCTGCGGGATGTAGAGCAGAGTTTATGAGAAGAGTACTTCATTGGAACTGACCAAGCAAAGATAGTTATTATCAGACAGTTCACTGGATTGTGTATTTTTCTTTATACACTTATTCAGATTGTGAATCCTTGAGGATGAATTTAACCTTCTTTGGGCAGTGTGCCTTGGCAGTGAGCCTACTATTTGTTTTGACTCCGAACATGTCTATTTCCTAACAGGGGCTATGTACTGTAATGTTGTAGCAAGCTCCTAACATGGCTAAATCTTTTAACATGGATACTATACTCTCATTACATTATTTGTGGGTGTTAATTCCCACCGGGGTTTTACCTTTAATAGGGTTTCCTCGACAACAAATATTGTGTTATGGTGTTGGCATTTACTGTATTATCATTTACATTTGCAGACTTGGTTTATAAAGTTTAAAGTTTAATAATCTATATCATAACTGATTCACCCCCCCTCTCAGTTATCTTGTGGACTGCTATTCCTAACACTAAGATCCAAACACAAATGAAATAACCCCTCCTCACACTTGGGATTTTGGAATGAAGCATACACTTAATAAATAGTTATGAATTAAAGATGAGATCAAAGATCTCATACAAGAGGAGAAGATGAGTGTACAAACTACACAATCTTTGATTCCCAAAATAGATACATAGGTAGGGTCATCACAAATGAACCCTCAAGGTTTAGTTATGGGTCTAAGAGTAACCCTAACGTTTAGAGCTTACTATTTCCTAGTATAAACATGTATGTGGTGGCGAGGAGTTATCTTTATAATGATGGTTGGAGAAATTATGAAATTGATGCTTCTTCATTAGATGGATGATCCTTAATCAATCTAACCTGTAGTTGTTTCAAAATGCAAAATAAAATAAAATAGTGGTAACTATACCTCTCACAACCTCCTCACCTATAATCACTTTAATTCTTCACTTCAAAGTGAATTATATTAATAATTAAAAAACACCCACCTTTACCAATACTAATCATAGCACAAGAACTGGTATTTAAAAAACAACCTTAAAAATTACATAATATTACTTGGCACGACAATATCCACATAGGCATCATGATGCACCTTTGATTGTATTTATTAATCAATTGAAAAAAAAACATGTATGCTTATTTTTAATTGATTAATAAATATAGTCAAATGTGCATTATGATGTCTCAATAGATAGTCCACTTGACCTTGGTCTATTGGTGAAGTTGAATAGTTCTAAACTAATTCGTTAGTGATCAAGTTTTATTGAGGACATGACCTTCATACAGTAAGAAATGAGATAGGGATTTTGCCTTAAATGGTTTTGACAAATGATTATACCTCAGTTCTTAACTAGCGATACAAAAGATTTCAAGCTAACACCTCATATATATATAAATATATTTTGATCAAAATGATTTAATTGTTTTATATAAACTTTGTTCGATGTTTTACTTTATTCTGAAAATCAGCCGGGTCACAATTAGAAGACCTCATAGGTATCTCCTACATAAATCAAATTTAGTACCTAAGATGCCCAAATATATCTATCACCTATTAAATGATTTGGTGCTCTACTTTGAAACCAGTAGGTAGTTCAAACTTTTGCTGGTTACAAGAATTTGAAGAGCTCTGTACAAGTTTTTCAAGCAATGCATTGTGATCCCTGGATAGACTTGCCATCATCTAGTATCGCTATAAGTAGTGATGTCACTTTCGGAAAATCATTGCAGTTGACCTGCCCAGGTTGTAGTTTTCACTGTACGGTCGCTTGTAACAAAATCAAAGTAGTACGGGAAGGAAATTATATCATATGGGAACGAACGAACATCTTCCTGACTGCGTAACCAACTTGTTTATGATGATTCCTAACAGACAGCTCTGATATTCACTAAAGATCATAATGATGGTTGAATTCATTTTACGAAGTACTGAGCAGTCAGACAATGGATGACCCTTTTCAAATAAAAGGTAAAAGAAAGTAGAGGTTGTTTTCTCTAGCTCAGAGCCTATCCAATATCTGGTACACCTCTGTATGTACTCTTTGTAGGAATGAATATTTTCATTCTGCCTCTCTATAATTTTAAGTGTTAGGCTATACTCCTTTGTTGTCAAACTGCTGATTAGGGTTGGAAATAAATTGGTCATGAATCCTTTTGGGATTGCCAAATTACTTTCAATCCATGGACATTCAAATGGGTGAGCTAGGTTACCAAAAGCACTGGATATAGGTAATTTAAATAGGCGAGCCAGGTTACCAAAACATTTGGATTTAGGGACATGGTTTTGAGGTAAAAACAAAAAATTGCCAAGAAATGTGTGTTGGAGTTGCTTCTGCAACCGATAAAACATTGCTATGACATAATTGCAAGGAATGTCAAGGCATTCCATTTGGCCTCTTCATTTTGAATACCCTAGGACATTTTAAGATTCTGTTATGGGCTAATCTTTTTAGTACAGGTTTTGCTACTAGACATGACAACAAAAGCATCTGGCAAGAGAGAAGTTCTACTCATGTTCTGTTAGGAAACTGACTTCAATTAGGATAAATTCATGACGATAGATCGTAGAATATGATCTGAAATGTCGATGAAAAAAAAATCCTTTACAGTAATTACATTAAAATTTCTAAAACACCTTTACTGTATAGCTAACAGTCTTCTTGATAGGTTGTAGTGGCATACGCGGAGACTAGCATTGAGTTCAAGAATGCTTAAAACAAGTAGTTAAACCTGGCAAACATTTGAGATAGCTTGAAAGCTGATTTGAAAAACATTGGAATATCTCATCCTCTTATAAAAATAGTTATCATGCAGGAATATCTGTGCTTGCTAAACGAAATCTCCCACTTCATAAAAAATTATGTCACGAGAACAATTAATGAATGCAGCTCATAAGGGGACAAAAAGTAGAAAACCACTAGGATTTAATGCAATTCAGCAGAATGAGCCTAAACTTTCCCTAGATCCAAAACCAGGAAGACTCTAAGAACCAAAACTAATATAGGAAAGGTTCTGTTACAAATAGAAACAGGAATTCCTCACCTTACAATACTAATAATCCATCCATACTAAAATTACAGAGGTACACACAATGGGTTCTCATGGAGGATACAAATCCCAAACATCCAGACTCTCTAGAAGCATTTCCTGTGAACGATTGATGGACCGGACTCTTCATACTCTGCTTTTGAAATCCACATCTGCAATACACATGGTTGGATATTATTAGTTGAATGAAAATGACTAATTTGCCTATCAAATCCGAATTAAGGAATATAGCATATACACATCTCTTAGACAAAATCACATAAAATACCTGCTGAAATGTACTCAGAGAAGCCAAAATAGACCCTCCAATCCAGACACTGTATTTCCTTTCTGGAGGTGCCACAACTTTAATCTTCATACTAGCAGGAGCTAATGCAGTAATTTCCTTACTCATACGATCTGCAATTCCAGGGAACATTGTGGACCCACCACTGAGCACAACATTCCCATACAAGTCTTTACGAATATCCACATCACACTTCATAATGGAATTGTATGTAGTCTCATGGATGCCAGCAGCTTCCATTCCGATCAAAGATGGCTGGAACAGGACCTCTGCACATCTAAACCTTTCTGCACCAATGGTGATCACCTGACCATCAGGAAGCTCATAGCTCTTTTCCAGTGAAGAGCTAGTTTTTCCAGTCTCCAACTCCTTTTCATAATCAAGAGACACATAGGCCAATTTCTCCTTCATGTCACGGACAATTTCACGCTCTGCTGTTGTGGTGAAGGTGTACCCACGTTCTGTAAGGATCTTCATCAATGCATCGGTCAAGTCACGCCCTGCAAGGTCCAGTCTGAGGATGGCATGAGGCAGAGCATATCCCTCATAGATTGGGACCGTGTGTGTAACACCATCACCAGAGTCTAGCACAATACCTGATAAGACAAATGCAAACCAATTAATGAAAGCAGCTAATGGAAAAAGAGTATTCAATCTAGCCCACCAATATGTGGACATGAAGTTTAATGAGGTCTCAAATAGTAAGGGCATTAGGGTAAACTTGTAGTGTCTAATATTAGCCAATTGAATATGAGGAGATCATCTCAATTTCTATAAAGCTAATCAAGGAAATATAAAAATATTCAGAGACATTAAGTCTCCACAATTCATGATAATAATAAATATACTTGAAGGCTTCCAGATTTTAACTATGTTTATCTTTTGAATCATCATATCATAGAATATATAATCAAGGAGGTAGAAAACTATTGTTTAGTGATTTGGCCAAACATAAAAATTGGGAACCCCATACTAAAAAAAATGTTCCTCAAAAATCATCCACAATGACATGGAAGGTTTAAAAAACATACCAGTTGTTCGTCCACTTGCATACAGAGAAAGCACTGCCTGAATTGCAACATACATGGCAGGCACATTGAAAGTCTCGAACATTATCTGTGTCATTTTCTCTCGATTCGCCTTGGGGTTAAGTGGTGCTTCAGTGAGAAGAACAGGATGCTCCTCTGGGGCGACTCGGAGCTCATTGAAGAATGTATGATGCCAGATCTTTTCCATATCATCCCAGTTGGTCACAATGCCATGCTCAATGGGGTATTTGAGAGTCAAAATACCCCTTTTGGATTGAGCTTCATCTCCAACATATGCATCCTTCTGCCCCATACCAACCATCACACCAGTATGCCTTGGTCTCCCAACAATACTGGGGTAAACAGCACGAGGGGCATCATCCCCAGCAAATCCAGCCTTACAAGAAAAGGAATGCAGAAGATCAAGATACTTTCACTATAGCATCATATATTTCAAAACATTTGCATCATTTCAGAAAACCCTAGATTGATCATAATCCCCATCGCAGAGTTCCTATTAGAACATTGCAATCTAACTCAATGCCATTGAATTAGATAACTAACAGTGATCCTAGAGATCAAAATACTTCCACAATAACAACATATTTTTCAACAAATCCTAGCTTTACAGTATTGCCCAGTTGTCCATCTCACAAATACAAGATTGCGAAACTAGCTTAATGTGAGTGAAATAGGGAATTTATTAAAAGAGAAACCTAGATCAGAAACCACCATTGTGAAAATCATAAAATCAGATATGGCAGTATACATTACACGATTTAAATAGGTTATAGAAGCAAGAAATAAATACCAACCTTAACCATTCCAGATCCATTGTCGCATACAAGGGGTTGGATTTCGTCAGTTTCAGCCATTCTTGATCAAATGAAAAAGACACCTGTCCATAAACAGTACATCACTCTCACCACAAATCCTAACCCAAATAAGACTAATACATACAGACCTCAGTTCCTGATCAATCCCATTCAATCTATGCCATCATAAAGATCGGATTCAATTTCACAAGCACAAAAGGAATTGATTGTATGATACGGTTAGTATACCCAAAATTAGAACAACGCAATAAACCCTTTTCAGGCATTTCACAAAACATACAGTTTGAAGAAACTGATCACCAATAAGCCACCTTAACTGCCTAAAACAGACAACAGCCGTTATAGTCAAACTGCATACAGACCCCAATTCCTATCCCGTCTCACCGCATCCAATCCATACAAACAAACAAAATCCCACTCATTTCAGCACATATTTCAAATCCATAACCAAAATAATATTAAAATTCAGTCATTTCACAAGACATACAATCTGAAGAAATCTGTTAGCTACAAAAAGGATGATCTACATACTCAACTCAAATCTGTACCCAGGAACACGACATTTTCTTGGAGAGTTTCCTTTTACCTAGAATATGATGAAACGCATCATACCCGTGCACAACAAACTAGACTTACATGAATATCAAACTACTTACAGTCCTCAATAACTAACCCACCAATCTAGTCCATACAATGACAAAGCTCAAACCTAATTTCACAATTAGAAAAAAAAAGTCCATCGCATAATTACAGTTAATATTTTCGGGAACTTCACTAAACAAAGAATGTGAAGAAATCAATCAGCTATAACACATCTCAAATACTGACAGTAATCAGATTGGAAAAGGTCTGAATACCTAATCCATCTGATTGAATATATACAATCAAATAAACTCGGACCAAATTCCACAAGTAAATAAAAAATCAACGCCCATCTCAACAAATCATTAAAATCTATACCCAAAATCATAATACTTCATTTTGAGGCATTTGACAAATCATACAGTGAAGAAATCTACCGGCTATACAATGGATGATCTTCCAATTATACTGAAATCTATATCCAATATCATAGAAACAACAAAAAAAATCCAGGCATTTCCCTGAACAGACACCCCAAAGAATTCAATCATCCATAACAGGGAATTTCACCGATTTCACATTGATTACAAAAATGGGTGATCAGCATAGAAGATGTTTTACTTGCCTCTCTTAGTTGTATTGCGTTTCTTCAAGAGTAGCAGAGCAGATGCTGCAGAGCAAGAAGAGTAAAAGAGGAGGAATTTTCAGATTGTGAAAGAGGGCATTTGGGAGGCAAGAAATAGGCGAGATGGTGGCCCTCGGAGTCACAATCCAGCTAACCGGCCAGCCAGATACACCTCTAAAGTAGAGTACATTCACATTGTAGTTTGTATGTCTGTATCTTCAGCCCAAAAAAGTTGTTGGAATGCAGTTTTAGTCAGAATTGATCACACAAGAGTATTTTAAAATGGTTTCAAATCTGTTAATAGAGTATTTTTAAAGCAAAATCTGCCAGAAGCTTTTTCAAAAAGATACTTGGTGCTTTGATTTGAAGGGGCCACAAGAGAATTCCCTCTGTTCTAACGGTATAGACAGCATGCTTTTAAAAGCCATCAAGTCAAATATAATAGCGGCAAAACTGTACTGTCAACATGTGTGCACCTTCATGATAGCTATGGTCGTTTGTATAGCATTTTATTTTAACTTTTTCTTTCTTTCTTTGGGGCCCTTTGCTCCACAATAGTGGACTATCATTATTCATTTTTAATCATTTTGTTCTAGGTATATTAGTTAAGCATTTTTTTTTAAATTATTTCTATCACTTCAAATCTTTCATTCTATTCCAATACCTATTCTCTCTCATATGTTTTGTTTTGAGTTTTTAGTAGGGAGGACTCTAGGACTTACATTCATGTGAAATAACTTATATTCATTTGGTCATCAGATCTTTTAGTAGTAAACGCACTAAAAACCTTGGGAGTTCTTAAGGTGCAAATTTTTAGATCGTTTTATAACAATTTAATTTCTTCTAGCTTTCAAAAATTTCTAATAATTTTAGTAGAGAAATTATTATATAATTTAGATGCATGTAGTATGACATAAATTATGGAAGATTAATTCTTATAGTAGTGAAATTTTTTTACTAATGTCATTTCTTATTTAATTTTGAGTGGAATATTTTGATATATAAGTGCAATAAATGACATAATCTTGTATAAAGTTGGGTCTCTTACCTTATTATTTTTTTTTTTTATTAAAGATAAAATAGAGGGTTTACTTCCTTTCTTTAGTAGTCAAGAACTTAAAACAACGAGACTACATACAACAACCTAGTTGTAGCCAAAATATAACAACCCTAATATTGGATAGGAGAAACAAAATAATGGGGACCATAGCTAGAAAAAATAGTTAAAAACATAAACATATGTTCTCTAGAGATTAAACTATTTTGCATCCTTCATTCATCCTATAAGATATTTAGTTGGTTTTCATAAATTCAACATCGTCCTACATAATTTATTCACATTTTGGCTTCTTGGTTTAGTTCTTGGACTTGTATTTGCCTAGATCGCACTGCAATCAAGTTTTTTTTGCAATGGTTTGTGTTGTTGGTTATGTTTTAGGTACATGTCCTACTATAATCCACTAACTCTTGCAAGTTACTCTTGATGTTGAGAATGTTAGAGTAATTATGATTTCACCTAATTAATTATCTGATTTGGTCCTTATTACTTTATTTGCTTTAGTTAAACTTAGGATTGTTTTTTTAAATCTTTTCTTAGATTGGGATATACTTAGTACATGTTGTCTCGTTCATTATGATTTGGAAAATTGTTAAGCTCCCTTTTAATCTTCATCTAAGGTTTCATATCCTTTCTTGTATTCATTTGCATCATTAATCATTTGTGCATCAATGCAATTCTCAGGTTGTTGAGAAAATCTCGATGAACTATAACTGATTGAATGTTTGAAGATATTAAGTTGATGATCATCGAGCTGCAAAAAGTTAATGCAAGACATTAAATCAGTTAATGTATTGTATTGTCATTGATGTCAACTTGATATAATCTGATTGGTTATATACATATAGTCAAAGACTTCAAAGAACCAAACAAATAAAGGTTATGTTATCAGTAATGCATAAAAGTTCAGTATACACCAAGTGACAACAAACACTGACGGACAATGCACACCGACGGATAGAGAACCCTGAGAGAAAATTCACAGTGATACCCGATCAAGCATTATCGAGAAAAACCTAAGTGATACCCGAGAAGAATTGAAAGTCACAGTGTTGCCTGACAGACAGACAACCCCGACGGACAAAGATTCCTTGAGGACAACTGAAGTCAAGACCGAGCAAACAAGGAGTTAAACACCGATAAGAACTGAAGTTCAGAAAAGATAAAAGACTTAGCTGGTAAGAGCTAAATATGGAGTTAACTGATTGATTACAATGTTTTCATTGACCAATTAAAAGCTAGAGATAAGCTAGAGTTTTAAAGCTAGTTTTATTCCAGTTGTCAAGGAGAAATCTGCGGGATAAAACTAAAGCATATTTTAAAGCAAGAATGGCGAGATTTCTGGATCACGTCAAGAATAAGAAAGAAAAAGACCTAGAAACGGTGAAATCATGTAGATATAAAGGATACAAGCTAATTCATTATGAATTAGGGGTGAATAGAGAAGAAGATGCCGAAGAAAATACTAGTGAAGAAAAGAAGTCTTCATACAACTCTGATCAAATAAGTTGAAGAATAGAGCTAAAGATTTCTGCGGACACCAAGCAACAGAGAAGCAACAACATCACTGAGCAGAAAGAAGTGGAGCAAAGGAACAGAAAGGAAACATTGATCAGAAAGGTATTATGAGCTTACAATAGATCTGAACATCTGCAAGTTTAAGTTGTAGTTATGAACATATCATTTACTGTTTCAGTTTAACCATTGGATCAGAAAGTCTCTTATCCGAGCACGATTTAACTATCCTTTATATATTGAGATACATCCAAAGGAGTATCAAAAATTTTCTCATGAAGATAACATAGTGAATACCAGAAATCAAGTGACAAACTATTATATTAAATCCTCTAACAAGGTCGCACTTAACAGTGTGTTTGTAACCTTTAACAGGGTTGGCTCTTCACCGAGCTCACTTCAGAAGAGTGAAAATTTTGGATTACCGGTCCCAAGTGGGTTTTTCCCTTAACAGGGTTTCCACATTAAAAATCCATGTTTCAAATGTGTTCATGATTCATTTCTTTGATGTTTTTCTTTACAAATTACTAAAATAGGATTGATCGGTAAACACTAAGTTATTTATTGTATTCGGTAAAGGATAGACTGCTATTTGGTAAAGCTAAAGAAAAAGGATTAATCGTGAACTCTGAGCAGTAGTTATTTGATAAGATTATTTAAGGGCATACATCTTGTAGGAATGAAGATAACTAGAGGTTTATATTTGAGATATAAAGTTTTGGTTTGTTTATTGGATTAATTTTTGAGGCCACTGATTCACCCTCCCCCTCTCATTTATTCTAACAATTGGTATCAGAGCTTGTGTGCTTGGAAGGAAGGTTTCAAGACCTAAGCTAAAGATCACAAGATGAGCAAAAGGGATGTGCCTAAGTTTAACAAGGATAACTTTGCATCATGGCAAAGCAGGATAAGACTCCACCTATCAGGTATTGGAAATGATGTTACGCAATACTTAGATACTGAATATGTGTTGCCTATAAGACCTCACACACTTGATCAATTGAGAGAAAAGCATGAACACAATTCTATGATGATAGAACTTGCTTTGTCACTCTCCGATGTTGAATTTGAAGATGTCACAACATGCACCTCTGTAAAGCAAATGTGGGACAAATTGAAATTAGTACATGGAGGAGATGCTAATGTGCTAAGAGATAAGGCAGAAAGCCTAAGAGGAAGGTTTGATGACCTAAGAATGAAAGAAGGAGAAAATATCACTCAGTATAGCTGCAAAATCAAAGAGGTAGTCAATGCTATCCGAGGAGTTGGAGGTTTACTTGACGAAATAGTGGTAAGTAAAATCCTAAGAACCTTACTGCCTGTTTATGCTATTAGAGTATCTGCTATAGAAGAAATGAGAGGAGTACAAAAAAACAATGTCACTCTAGATAGTTTGGTTGGTAGACTTATTTCATTTGAGATGAATAAATTTGACAACAATGTCTTACCATCTATTGATTCTGCATTCAAATCTTCTTTAAAAATAAGTAAGTCAAGTCATAAACACACTATGAGGAATGATAGTGAAAGTGATAGTGATGACCAATAACTTGATGAGATTGAAGCACTAATGGCTAGAAGATTACAAAGATGCAAAGGTAGATACAAAGGTAAATTACCATTGGTTTGTTTTAATTGTAAAGAGATTGGACACTTTATTGATAGATGTCCTAACAAAAGAAAAGAAGATAGAAACAATGAAAAATCATATGAAAAGAAGTTTGACAGAGCTGATGACAGAGAATACCGAAGCAACTGACAATCTGACAGAAGAGAAAATTGAGACTACAAGGACAAAGGGAAGAAAGCTTGTTACCAAGGAGATCAAAGGGATCCTAGGTGGTGCAAAACACATCAACTATAGAATATTGGCTCCTATAATATTTTGATGCCATGAAATGGCTTTTGCATATTAAGAATAAGTTATATTCTGTAAGGATTAAATGAATGTAATTTGGACCATTAGTGTCCCAATATGTTTAGGAGGTTCTAGGGGTTTAGTTTGGTTTTGAATAAGTCTCCTAGGTGTTTTACAACCTTTGGATTTCTTAATTTCTAAATTAAAAAGGTTTAAAAGCATTTTTAAAGTTTGAAAATTGAAATATTTGAAAAGTAATGGCTAATAGCCATTTAGGAGGGAAATGAAGTTTCTATTGTAAAAAAAATTAACTAATCCCTCAAACCGATTGAAGGAGGTTGGGGAAGTTAAGATTTGTATTCCTATTTGTATTTGGTATTCCATTGTTTACATATGGTGGCTGGAGTGTACGGACTGCAACAACAATATCAATAAAAGACAAGTTTAAATCTGCAACTTGAATGTTCTATGCATTTTGGATGGTTTAAACACTTCTTGCTTTAATTATTTGGTTTATGTTGGAGTATCAAGCAATATAAAGTCATTTATCTATTCATCCAATGCATTGAAATCCATTTTCCACGACTGTACTGTCATTTCCAGCAAGTTAAAAATCTGATTTTGTTAAGTTTCTATCCATTTTGTAGTTAGTTTTGTAAACCTTGATACTTTACATGGAATCAAAGGCCTAGAATACATGGAAGGAAGATACTAACCATGTACCATAAGTTTTAATATTTATTCTTGCAGAGATTTGAGGAATGAAGTGATCACAAGTTGTTTTGGAGAAGGGTTTCAAGTGAAATTGATGGCTAAGGTATAGCAGAAAGAGATAGGGCTTAAGGACATAGCCTTTTTATGATTGGAATAGTATTGTAGGGTGGTATGAATGGTGAATCAACCACCAATTGGTCCAGGAAGAGTGTGGATGGTCGAGATTGGTGAGGCCCTAGATTTAAGGGTTTGAAGTCACCAAATTGGGGCTTTTGGGGTTCCTTGAGGTTTGGGTCTAATTACTCTTAAGATTAGAGGTTTTGTGTCATTTTAGGTCACTTACCCAGAGATGGGATATTGGGGACATGATTTTGATATAGTTGCTTTGTTTGGGGTCTTTTTATGCACTTTTGGAGCCATAGTGTGAGGACAGTCACATATGGTCCAAAGGAGTCACTAGTTTCCTTTTGGTATATTGTAGAAGGGGATAAATGGTATCCAAAAATATAATTTTTTTGATTATTCCTTTTGTAAAATCTAAACTTAAGGGCAAATTACTCTCGTTGAAGGGCTACAAGGAAGGCTATTAGGCCTAGTAGTAGTTTGGTGAAGAATTGAAGGCTAGGAGAGTTGGGTGGGTCTTGAAACCTTGAAACCACTTTTATATTTCCTCATACACCCCATATACATTAAATCCATCATTAGTTTGTTCCTAGGGTAACCTTGGTTGTATTGGGTCTATTTGAGCCTTTGGAAGGGTAGGTCATTTGTGAACCAAATTTGGCATCTTACCTTGGAGAGAAGTCCATCACATCATCCAATGCATTAGATATGTCGACTTATTTCTTCTTGAATGGACACCTTGAGACCATTCATGTACCTTGCTAACTTTTCTTCCTCATTCTCTGCTGCATTAGTCTTCATGCAGGTTTTAGGAACTCCTTAGTGTATGAGCCTACATCCATGTCTTTCTTCTTTAGGTTTTGCTTCCTTCTATGGAGTTGTACCCCATAATATTCAGGTACATATGTCTCCTTTATCAATGCTATCATGTTTTTCCATGAAGTGATCATGCTCCTACAATTCTTCACCCTCTCTATTTGGATGAAATTCCACCAAGTTAGGGCTGCTCCCCTCAGCTTGGAATTTTCCATCTTTACTCTCTATTTCCCAGAGATGTCTTCACATTAAAAGAAGCTTGTTAAGGCCTCAATCCAATCTAAGGCTAGATCTGAATTCATCTTTCCATTGAAATTTGGTAAGTCCAAATTCTCATCCATGGTTATTCTCCCCATACACTTTAGGGCATCTATGAGGTGTCTTTGGTCTGCAAGGATGTTCTCATTCTGATCAAGAGTTTCATCTTCCTCTTCACTCCCTTCTTCTCCATCACAAATGTCTTCTCTTCCCCTCTCCACCTTGTTCTTGATTTCTTGAAGCCTTCTAGTTAGGGTTGCATTCGCTGCCTTCTGTTCTCTCACTATCCTTGCAAGTTCCATGTTTGTAACCCTTGCAGGGATTTCTTCATCCTCAGGAGCAGACATAGCTCTGATACCACTTGATGCAGAGTGGGCAGTCAGAAGTCCCAAAAGGACTAATTGTCTTTCAAAAATTCAAGTACCAGGAGGTAAGGTGCCTCTACACTTATCATAAGTGTAGAAATGACTTGATTCTAGGTTATCACAACCTATTCCCAACATGGCAACCTAATCACTAGGTTCAAGCAAGTCTTCAACACCAACTTCCAAAAGTTGGCTACTAGGCACATACACTAGAATTACTCAAATTCCCCATAAAGTGACTCCAAGGACCAGGGGTGACCTATGTTCAAGGATCTAGTCTATTTAGGTCCCTAAGACAAGGATCCAATGATCCTACTCCACATGTGCAACCCTTTGGACATGGTTGCTTTAAAATCCCACCTTTTGGCTTGTAGCCTTTTCTAGAAGGATTTTTGACTTAACACAAAATAGTTCCACATAACCCCCCAAATAGATCAGAGATCCAAATACCCTTTATGGCCTAAGGGATTATACTTAAGCACCAAAACATGGAAATAAAAGGAAGACAAGATGACACCCAATCTTGACAAGGCAATTAGGCCTAATTAGGTCTGCACTTGCACTACAAGTGATACTTCCTTGCAACTAATATCCAAAAAAAAACTTGGATCATGTGAGGGCATACAAAAGGACCTTACACACCAATTTAGAGGTCTTGGTGAACCCCCAAAGGAAAGTTATGTGGATTGTCCTCAATCGCTTGATTGGTGCACACATGGACATGTACACCTAGGGCATCATGGAAAACCCATCTCCCTGCCAGTTACCAAACCAAACCTGCATAATATCAAAGTACATGGACAATGCTTGAATTCCACAAAGGGGCATTAGATTCCCATGGTGGAATCGAGAAGAAAACACAATTGTTCAATGAAACCCTGATTTAGGGCCTATAAACCAGGCAACAAGAGTAAAAATTCTATAAATTTCAATGGAGAGAAGAATATGAGATAAGACCAAGTGAAAAATGAGGATAATTCATAGGAACAACTTAATGTGTCACACTTTCATTCAAATCCTTCCATACCTGTCCGTACCAATTGGTTGTTCACGAATTTGCAGAGAAATGGTTGATCTTTATTGATTTTTAATGCCAAAATTACAAAAGTTAGCCTACCACCCACCTATAAGTGCTTTTGTAGGCATTCCCAATGGTTACATCCAATTTTTAAACTAAATAGCCATTTGGGAATGGTTTTTACATCATTTGACAAAAGTTGTCAAAGTTGCTTGACAACTTTTTAGCAATTTTGCAATATTTTGCAACTTTGCATTCTAAGTGACCAAACTTGGTCCAAAACTAAAAGTTCTGATCCCTTATGGACCAAAACCTATAAAAACTTGAAAAAATAATAAATTTACCTATTTCTAAGGTTTGGGACATTAGTTGACCAATAGTTGACCAAGGGCTTATACATGCCAATCTTGGGACTAGGTCTTACAAAGATGGTGCAGGAGCACCAAGGCCATGAAGGCACACCAGGGTCACTATGGATCCTAGGAAGATGAAGGCATGACCATCAAGGGTCATTTGGAAATGTAATAGACCATGTTTGGTCATTTAATGATGTTTAATGATGTTTGTAATGTTTATTGACCATTTTGTGTGCTATGATCATAAACAAGTTTTGTAAGCCATTGATTGACATAGTAACTTAGAGACCAATCATTCATGATTGTAACATGGCCAATAGAGCCATTAAAATGATTTAAATGCACTAAATGTGCTAAAAGTTGTAATATTGCCTTATTGGCAAAATCTGGCCTAATGAGGGCTAGTAATGAGTTTGAGGGTTAGTCAAGCTCTAATACATTAGGATTGAATCCTAAAAGGTCCTTTAGAAGGTATTTTAATAATACAATGCAAAGGAGGATGTAATAGTCAAGTTGACAAGGGTAGTTGTCGACTTGACAACTATTTAAAGTTGTAATTAGTGTAACAACCAGTTTTGGGACTGTTGTAGGTAGTTTGGGAGTTAGTTATAGGTTGCTGGTCATTTTTTTTCAATGGAAACAAGTTAAATATATTGTAAACAATCCAATGAAGGTGTGGAAGTTGATGTAATAGGTTTGGAGATCAATGAAGTTGATGTTTTTGTACTTTCCATGTTTTGACAGTTACAATGGTCTCGATGCAGAGCCCATAACTTTGGGATGAACCGTTGGATGTGTCTGCGATTGGGATATGTTTTGTAAAGCCTAGTTACACCCCTTCTCACTGGAGAAATCTTTGAGATAGAGTTCACTTCAAAAGTTATTAGATACAGAGTAGATGTATATCAAACATTTTCTCTCTCAGTCTGCACGTTCAGAATTTTTACGATTTGGGGTATCAAATGAAGCTCTAGAACCCTAAGATTTTTTCTGGTTATAGTTTTTTATGTTACCAAAAACTTTCTTTCTTTCCAGGAAAATCCATCTTGTCATCTTGAAGGTCAAATAAATCAATATCATAAAATTGTCCTGAGATAGAAGGAAATTGGCATAGGTTGTGATTTGCATGGTTGGAGTGTTGTTTTCATGGTGTTGAGAATTCCTAAGGATGGGATTTAGAAACCTATCAGATGTTGATTCCACATTCAAGGAAGCCTCTACATCAATTGGTATCAGATCAAGGAAGTAGATCCTTGCAAGTTGAAGATTGAAGATGGCTTTGACAAGAAGTGAAAGAGAATTGGTCAAGGCATTGAGAGAATATTTTGATGATGGAAAGAAGAAAAGAGAAAAAGAAAGGATGAAAAGAGAAGAAAAGAGAAGAAAAGAGAAGGAAGATTAAAGAAGAAGAGGAAATTCTAAGAAGCATTGGGGAGACTTTGGAAAAGCATCGAAAGAAGCTGGAGTGGATTGTATCACTCCTTGAACAAGCATCAGATGAAGAAGAGTAGCAGATTACACATGAAGAAGTGGATTAACCTAAGGGAAAAGAGGTTCTACAATCTGAATCAGAGGTTGAAGTTGAAGTTGCTAATCATTGCAGGAGTGGATCAAGTCTTGAGGGGCTTGAATCTGAAGAAATTCTTTAGTTTGGGGAAACACAATGTCCTTTGGTGATGGAAGAAGACAAACAACATGGTAGCATGGCTAGAGAGGAAACCAAGATGACTAGTGAGTTGTTGGTATGCCTAGGTGAATGGCATGATGGTGAAGACCAACAAGAGAGGGAAGTAGGTGAGGAAGAACCTAACTATGGGGTCATTGGTGAGACTCAGAAGGTAGTCATGAATGCTAAAGAAGACCTAGAATTCCAAGAGGAGAGGCATGTGATCCAAGATGCATTGGTCTCAATGGGAAGAGACTTAAAGTTTGAAGACAATGAAGAGTTGCAGATAGCAGCAGTGGTCTCAAGGCATGAGACTAAGGATGAAGTGCATATTTGTGACCAGTTGATGGTCTACATTTTTCCCATGGGAGGAAAATCAAGAATCAAAATGCAGGAGTGCATGATGAGGCAGCAGCAAGAGAAGATGTCATGGATCATTAATAATGATCTTTTCAAATCAAAGGTGAAAATCAAATGGTTTTGTTTGCTGACATTGTTTTATTTATATGATTCCAAGAGGACTTGGAAGATTTTAAAAGTTCAGGAGTATGGTGCAGGAGCACCAAGGCCATGAAGGCACACTAGGGTCACTATGGATCCTAGGAAGATGAAGGCATGACCATCAAGGGTCATTTGGAAATTTAATAGACCATGATTGGTCATTTAATGATGTTTAATCATGTTTGTAATGTTTATTGACCATTTTGTGTGCTATGATCATAAACAAGTTTTGTAAGCCATTTATTGGCATAGTAACTTAGAGACCAATCATTCATGATTGTAACATGGCCAATAGAGCCATTAAAAATATGTAAATGCACTAAATGTGCTAAAAGTTGTAATATTGCCTTATTGGCAAAATCTGGCCTAATGAGGGCTAGTAATGAGTTTGAGGGTTAGTCAAGCTCTAATACATTAGGATTGAATCCTAAAAGGTCCTTTAGAAGGTATTTTAATAATACAAATGCAAAGGAGGATGTAATAGTCAAGTTGACAAGGGTAGTTGTCGTCTTGACAACTTTTTAAAGTTGTAATTAGTGTAACAGTCTGTTTTGGGACTGTTGTAGGTAGTTTGGGAGTTAGTTATAGGTGGTTGGTCATTTTTCTTCAATGGAAACAAGTTAAATATATTGTAAACAATCCAATGAAGGTGCAGAAGTTGATGTAATAGGTTTGGAGATCAATGAGGTTGATGTTTATGCATTTTCCATGTTTTGACAATTACTATGGTCTTGGTGCAGAGCTCATAACTTTGGGATGAACCGTTGGATGTGTCTGCAATTGGGATATGTTTTGTAAAGCCTAGTTACGCCCCTTCTCACTAGAGCAATCTTTGAGATAGAGTTCCCTTCAAAATTTATTAGATACTGAGTAGATGTATATCAAAACTATTTTCTTTCTCTCAGTCTGCATGTTCAGAAGTTTTACGATTTGGGGTATCAAATGAAGCTTTAGAACCCTAAGATTTTTTCTGGTTATAGTTTTTATGTTACCAAAAAATTTCTTTCTTTCCAAGAAAATCCATCTTGTTGTCTTGAAGGTCAAATAAATCAATATCATAAAATTGTCCTGAGATAGAAGGAAATTGGCATAGGTTGTGATTTGCATGGTTGGAGTGTTGTTTTCATGGTGTTGAGAATTCCTAAGGATGAGATTTAGAAACCTATCAGATGTTGGAACTCTTGATTCCACATTCAAGGAAGCCTCTACATAAAAAGATGTGTCCAGTATGAAACCTTTATGACCAACATGTCCTATGGAATATTATGGACTTGAGGGAGTCTAGGAATTCCAAAAGGAATACTTAGCTTGTTAGGGTGATCCTGCACCAAGGACTCAGAATTCTACTTGCTTATGCTGCATTTAAAGGATTCAAGGTATACCAAATGGATGTCAAATCTGCATTCCTAAATGGAATACTAGAAGAAGAGGTATACATTGAACAACTAGAAGGGTTTGTTGACCCTAAGAAGAGAAACGTGGTTTTTAGACTACACAAATACTTGTATGGATTGAAACAAGCACCTAGAGCATGGTATGAAAGACTTCACTCCTATCTCATACGTATTGGATTTATAAGAACAAGTGAAAACAATAATTTATATTTAAAAGAAGATACCGATGATAAAATTTTGATTGCTGAAATATTTGTTGATGATATCATATTTGGTGGTAATGCTATGTTATGCAAATCATTTGCTAATGAAATGAGAAAAGAGTTTGAAATATCAATGTTTGGGGAGATCAAATTATTTCTTGGTCTACAGATTCTTCAACAAGATACAGACATATACATCACACAATCCAAATACATCAAGGAAGTGCTAAAGATATTCAAGATGGAAGATTCCAAGGCATTTGGAACACCTATGGAAACTGTATGTAAGATGACAAAGGAAGACAAGTCAACCAAGGTAAATCAGACCCTATATAGATCTATGATTGGAAAACTCATGTATGTTGTTCATACTAGACCAGATATAGTACATGCAGCTAGAATAGTTGCAATATTCTATGCTAATCCCAAGGAATCACACATGACTGCTGTCAAAAGAACTCTGAGATATCTAAATAATACCGAGGACTATGGCTTATGGTATAAAAGAGAAGGAAAATTTGAGCTTCAAGTCTATACAGATGCTGATTGGGCTGGAAACTTAGATGGATCAAGAAATTGCATGGATCAAGAAATTACTGGAAGGTATGAATATGAAAATTCTTGAACCAGTAATTATCTATTGTGATAATAGCAGTGCATTAAACATATCAAAGAACCCTGTCATGCATGCTAAGACTAAGCATATTGCTATAAAGTATCATTACTTAAGGGAATAAGTGCAAGAGAAAGAGGTGATACTGGAATATGTTCAATCTAAGGAATAATTAGCAGACATATTCACAAAGCCATTACCTAAAGATACATTTGAGTACTTGAGAAAGAGACTAGGGGTTCGACCCTTGTCTATTAGTCAGTAAGATGACTAGGAGGCTGTATCAACCTATACATAATCAGAAGATCATTCATGTTGATGCAAGCAAAGAGATGGATTGCAAAGATACATCAGTACATAGAAAGGTACTTATCTGCACCGAACACTAGAGTTATTGTATTGCTGATGGAAAGGGAAATTCAAGGAGTATATTATAAAAAGAAGGAAGGATATAGTTTGATATTGCTGTTAAAGGGAGAGAGTATATATATCCATATGAAATACCCATCATGTTCATCCAAAGGGAGAGAAGTATCCTAAGGGAGAGATGACTCTAAGGGAGAGAGTATATCTATTGTTGTCAAAGGAAAAAGGGATATCCATCAAGGAGAGGAACAATTAAAGGGAGAGAAAACATCAAGGAAGAGATTCTACAACAAAGGGAAAGACAAAATCAGAAGTTTCTACATCTATCCAGTGAAGGGAATGAAGATTGAAGGAAGTACTCTGCAAGAAACAAATCTAAGCTATAAGAGGTTACCGAGAGCCAAACATTTGTATTGGTTATAGAACAATAGGTTTGGTAGATTGTGGAACTATAACTAATATATTTCATATTATATTAGGAGTAATATAGTATGTTGTCATCAATTCCAAAGGGAGAAATTGATGAACTATAACTGATTGAATGTTTGAAGATGTTAAGTTGATGATCACTGAGCTAGAGAAAGTTAATGCAAGACATTAAATCAGTTAATGTATTGTATTGTAATTGATGTCAAATTGATATAATCTGATTGGTTATATACATATAGTCAAAGACTTCAAAGAACCAAAGAAATAAAGGTTATGTTATCAGTAATGCATAAAAGTTTAGTATACACCAAGTGACAACAAACACTGACAGACAGTGCACACCGACGGATAGAGAACCCTAAGAGAAAAGTCACAATGATACCCAAGCAAGAAACCCGAGCAAGCATTACTCAGAAAAACATATATGATACTTGAGCATAACTGAAAGTCACAGTGTTGCTTGATGGACAAAATACCCCAACAAACAGAGATGCTCGAGGACAACTGAAGTCAAGACCGAGCAAACAAGGAGTTAAACACCGATAAGAATTGAAGTTTAGAAATGACAAAAGACTTAGCTGGAAAGAGATAAATATGGAGTTAACTGATTGATTACATTGTTTTCATCAAATAGTTAAAAGCTAGAGATAAGCCAGAGTTTTAAAGCTAGTTTTATTCTAGTTGTCAAGGAGAAATCTGCGGGATAAAACTAAAGCATATTTTAAAGCAAGAATGGCGAGATTTACAGATCATGTCAAGAACAAGAAAGAAAAAGACCTAGAAACAGTGAAATCATGTCTATAAAGGAGACAAGCTAATTCATTATGAATTAGGGGTGAATATAGAAGAAGATGCTAAAGAAAATACTGGTGAACGAAAAGAAATCTTCATACAGTCTTGATCAAACAAGCTGAAGAACAGAGCTAAATATTTCTACGGACATCGAGCAACAAAGAAGCATCAACATCACCGAACAAAAAGAAGTGGAGCAAAGGAACATAAAGGAAACATTGATCAGAAAGGTATTATGATCTTACAATAGATTTGAACATATGCAATTCTAAGTTGTATTTATAAACAAATCATTTACTATTTCAGTTTAACCATTGGATCATAATGTCTCTTAACTGAGCAGGATTTAACTATCCTTTATATATTGAGATACATCCCAAGGAGTATCAAAAAATTTCTCATGAAGATAACATAGTGAATGTCAGATATCAAGTGAAAAAATATTATATTAAATCCTCTAACAAGGTCACACTTAACAGTGTGTTTGTAACCTTTAACAGGGTTGGCTCTTCACCGAGCTCACTTCAGAAGAGTGAAAATTTTGGATTACCAGTCCTAAGGGGTTTTTCCCTTAACAGGGTTTCCACGTTAAAAATCCATGTGTCTCTGTGTTCATGATTCATTGCTTTGATGTTTTGCTTTGCACATTACTAAAATAGGATTGATGTGTAAACACTAAGTTATTTATTGTATTTCGGTAAAGGCTAGACTGCTATTCGATAAAGCTAAAGAAAAATGATTAACAGTGAACTTTGAGCAGTAGTTATTTGATAAGATTATTTAAGGGCATACATCTTGTAGGACTGAAGATAACTAGAGGTTTATATTTGAGATATAAAGTTTTGGTTGGTTTATTGGATTAATTTTTGAGGCCATTGATTCAGCCCCCCTCTCAGTTATTCTAACAAATCTATCTTGTTTGATCTCCATTTGTGACTAGTATTTTTTTTATCAGTAATAAATTTTTTATTACTTTCAAAGATAAGTAGTTACATGTAAGATCGAAGCCATTGAAGGTTGCTATATTTTTACTTCTTCCTATAGACACAAAAGGACACTAAATGGCTGATACAACTTTCAACTTTCCATTTATAAATTTCTCTGAAAAAATCAATAAGGCACCGAAGACATATAGGACCAAATTTAAAATTAGCCCATACTAAGGAAAATTGGGCTCGCATGCATGGGAGTTTGTCATTTGAACCATCATGCTGCTTCTTCCTTTGAGAAATTCAAGAAGGCAACACCATGCACTTCTCTAGCCATGCCTCCAACTTCAGTGTTCCCCCCGCCTTAATCACCACCATGGTCTCCCTGTCCACCGCAGTTGGTTGCAGTCCCTGCCAACCCGCATCCATACCCTCGTGCCCTTGCTTTGGGCTGAAGCTACCTTCTTGTTGTCGGGAAACCATCCTCTCCAAGTTGTACTATAGATTTCATGGGTGTCACTTTTTGCCCACGCCTCTGCACTACCTCCTCCACAACCTCCTCCACAGCCTGGGCCACTTAGTTCCTTCGCAAAAGAGTTACCAATGCTTCCTACCCTTTGCGTACATCCTCCATGTGTGCAGTGTGAGGGCGGGTGGAAGACCAGATGACCAGTAGTTGTAGCTCCCCTTCATTCCTACCTATGAGTCACCATGAGCCTTCCTCCATGTGCAGGCCAATCTCAATCTCCACCCTTCCAATGATGTTCACTATTGCACCTGCCCATTTGGGCTCCAAACATGCTTGTGCTACTTCAAGCACCTCCTCCTGAGATGAGACCACCATTAAAGCCAAGGCAATAAAAAGGGATGAGATGTCCAAGTTTTTCCTCTCTTGGAGGTCAAAAGTGAGAAATTCTTCACCCAGCATGAGCACCACTGCATCCCAGAATTCAACATCGTCAATTTTGAACACATTGCACATTTAGTGAATGGAAATTTTCCATCAAAAACTAAGGATCTATCCAGGGGAGTTGAGGAAGAAATTAGCCTCCATCCTCTCTCTTCCTTGCCCACTAGCTTTGCTTTAAATGGTGGTTTAGCAACGCAAAGTCCTTATTTAAATTCCACTTTCCTCTTTTGGCTTTTATTGCGTAGTTTCCACATGTGATTCATCCTATTCTCATTAAATCCCTTGCCACTTTCACAAATGAATCTAGGCACAATCTCCATTCATACTTTTGCATGCTGCAATTCTTGGCCAATTATCCTTTTCAAGTGGTATGTGGGAGGGGAAGTACAGGCTCCTTCGTCATCTCCTGTGGGCTAGTACATACAATGATTTTTCAATTCACGATTTCCCAATTCAAAATCTATGAATTCCAAAAATCTTAGGTCTTTGTAAAGTTCAAATTTGTCTTCTAGCGATCCATTCACCCCAATATTAGAAAGTTGATCTTCTAATTTATTAGCCTCCCTGAGTACATGTGTTACTTTGAAATCTTCAAACTCCCCAAGTAGGTCCCGGATTCTCCTGATGTGTTTATTGAGATACCACGTATCCATCTGACCTTTCACGATGCCATTCACTATTAGTAGGGAGTTTCATTCTAGGTGCAACTTCCACACCCCAACCTTTTTTCCATCAAAATTGCTCCTATCGCTGCCAAACACTCAGCTGCATTGTTCGTGTCGTATACTAGCCTTTGAGCTCCCATCCCTACTATGCATCCATGTTCATTTTGGGCTACAAATTCCGCTCCTAATATTCCTGGGTTGCCCCTAGAGGCCCCGTCAAAGTTGATCTTCATCCACCCCTGTTCCAGAGGCTTCCAACAAACTCTTGATTTCATCGACTGCAAAGGTTTATCCCTCATTGGCCCATTAACGGGATGTGACTAGTGTTTTGATTGCAAGCGATTCATGGATTTTTGGGGTTTCAAATTCACTAAGTTCAGAGTATCAAAATTTTAAATCTACCAAGTTTATGTTCATATTTTGAGGGATCCATCCTTGAGAAATATTTGGGTGCACTTTGGGCACAAACAAAGGTTGCCACCATATTAAGAGTGTCCCAAAACCTATAAATTAGGTGTCATTTTGTCAAAATTTGAGCAGTTGAAGTTCTGGACAACTTTTTCTATGGGCACAAACAATGAGGCAAGATCCAGAGGGTTTGCAAAAAATCTAGGCACCATGGAGTGAAACAAACCTTTTCATCACACTTGCAACAACTAAAAACCCTAAGATCACATGTCGGTCATAGAAATCTATTACTGGAAAAAAATTCAAGCATTTTGAGGTGTCTATTTTTTTGGAAAAGCATATTCCAACAAGGTATTATAAAAACATAAATTGCATCCCCTTACAATTCTACACTCCCTTTTCGGGCACTTATTCTAGTGTGCCTCCTCATAGCTACTTTTAAAACTATTTCTAGCCTTGTCACTTCCTACCTATCATCATATGCCAATTTCATGACCAGATCCTAGGTCTTGAACCTACACACTTTGTACCTACCTTCATTCTAATGCATTTTGTGTAGACTATGGTGCCTAATGCCACAGTCTCCCCAAATGGGCCCAAATTCAAATATTTTTGATTCTCATCATTTATGATCTAATATAAAAAAATTAATATGGCCCTTGGAGGTCAATCTGATATATGAAATACCTTGGGAACCATATCATTGCATCAACTCCACATCAAACATATCCTAAAGCAAGTATTATGAGCCAATTTATTTAGATATGAGCTTTATGGAGTATAAAGTTACACCAATCTTTATGTAAGTGTGTTTTCATGATTGATCTTATTTCTTCATGTTATGTCATGTTATTACATCAACACTTGAGGGTACTATCACAAGAGCACTACATTGTTTAACAATATCAAGCTTGAGGTATAATATTTTTAATTCAACATTTTACTTTAAATATTTCCACTAACTTGCAAAGTTGAACTCTGTTTTCTATACATAATTGTTGTAGTGGATGTTAATTCCTACCTGGGGTTTGACTTAGGTTGTAAGGAAATTGAGGTAGTAGAACAATTTCCTACTTTATCCTTGAGGAGAGGGTAATGTAAAAACTTTTTAAGATCTTTACAACATTTACAAAAAAACTTAATAGAAATAATATAAATAACATTCGTACCACAACATAGTTATTTATGCCGGGAAAACCCTTTCAGAAGAAAAACCCAACACTCCAAAAGCCAAAATATTAATGAAAATCAATAACCGATTATGATATACTTGTAGAGAAATCTTCTTGCATGAGAATCGCCAACCAGATATATGAAGGTAACTGCATAGCTATAAGAATCTTACACTCGATCTGCACCTCACACACCTAATATATAGGAGATATAATACATGAAACTTTCAAATGATTTTACAAAACCATGGGATAAGAACCACTTATAAAGTGACCCCCATATTACATCCAATCAAAGATTCCCTATAATTTATCAAAACACACACCAACACATGCAAATATCTTTTTGAGCTCATTTATGTGTTCAACACATTTTTACATTTCTTATTTCAGGAGATCCAAATTTCAAAGGCCATAACTTTCAAATTGGGTGTTCAGTTGATGAACCGTTTGAAACATTAGAAAGCTCATCATGTGCTCTATCACCTTGTGACCCACTATGCTAGTTACAAATATTCTCAGGCCATTTTAAATCCTCTAAAGCCTTCAAATTTTAATTCATAAAGTTTCTTTGGAAACTTCAAAATGAAAACTTTAATATCTTCAAAACTAGACATGATCTTGCAACAAAGTTTTACCAAAATGCTTATATATCTCCTCTAAACCTCTGAGGAAAGAATATGGAAAAATAATGCTCAAATGAAAACTTATTATAAATATTAAATTCAAGGTTGAGACACATTTTTCTAACAATATCCTGCTTGTCAAATACCTTGCAAAATCAAAGGAAGTATCTACACCATAGTTTAATTACTAGGGGCCACGAGGCTCATATACTCTAAACACCATATGTACTTATTTGTGCTCACATCTTTAGTTGATTAATCTAAATTATTTATTAAATTCTCTACCTTATCCAACTTCATTAGGATGATATCAGTTTTGGGTACTAATCACGCTGTTGATATTCATGTTTTGTCACTGATGTCAACATATGTTTCTGTGAAGAGGACAAAATGGTTACTTGACTGGCAGAAGTGTACGGACATTGTATGAATGTTTAGAAATGATCAAAGTTGTTTATATGAAAAAGGATGTGTGTTGACCTTATTCCTAAGGTTTCTTGGCTTTATGTTACATATTGAGGCTGTTACAGTTGTTTTGGTGAAGACTGGTTTCTAGACTGTAACTATGATGCTTGATAGAGCAGGTCTCTGTGTTTTGGGTATATCTTACTGGCGAAGATATTTTAGATGAAGTGAGTTTACTGGAGGACTATAGAAATATTTTGGAATATTGAGTTGGGTTCGATTGGTGTGAGCATTCTAGTGACGTCAGCTATGGTGTGTATTCTGGAGGAGACCTATTTGGTGGCCGACTTTAGACATGTAGTGTGTAATATGAGTTGTGAGTGTGTATTGCGGATTTAGGAGTATAAATTATGGATTGTATTTGATTTTACTTGTTATAGGTATCATTTGTATCTTAGCAAGGGGTTAAAAAATTATTTGTATATTGGGAAAGCCTAATTGGCCAACCTAATTAATTATTTTTGTATTAGGAAAGCTTAATTGGATGACCTAATAAATTATTGTAATAGGGTATATATGAGTGATATTTTCTTTTGGAGAGATGTGGTAGTGGAAGAGATTTAAAATGAAGAGAAGTGAAAGCTATGAGGCTTGTTTTGTTGCTAGATGTAGAGCAGAGTTTGTGATAAGAGTACTTCATTGGAACTGACCAAGAAAAGACAATTGCTATCATATAGGTCATTGGATTATATATTTTCTATATAAACTTGTTCGGATTGTGAATCCTTGAGGGTGGATTTAACCTTCTTTGGGAAGTGTGCCTAGGGAGTGAGCCTACTACTTTTCTTGACTCCTAATGGGGCCTGTCTCCTAACAGGGACTGTATACTATAATGTTGTAATAAGCTCCCAACAGGGCTAAATCTTTTAATAGGGATACTATACTCTCAGTACATTATTTGTGGGTGCTAATTCCCACCGGGGTTTTACCTTTAACAAGGTTTGCTCGACAACAAGTATTGTGTTATTGTGTTGGCATTTACTATGTTATCATTTGCATTGTAGTTTTGGTTTATAAAGTTTAAAGTTTAATATTCTATATCACAATTGATTCACCCCCCTCTTAGTTGTCTTGTGGACTATTATTCCTAAAAATTGGTATCAGAGCTACTAGCCCTTAGAGAGAAATCTTAACAACTTGAGGTGATCCTGAAGATGTCTTACTACAGGAAGGATAGTCCAAAATTTTATCCTGAAAACTTTGATAGTTGGAAGAATAAGATGATAACACATTTTCTATGTTTGGGACTTGACTATTGGATGATCACAAAGAAGAATGAAAAGATAGCAACTGAGGATGAAATGGAGAAGGCTACTGAAGATGAAAATAATTTATTTTCATGTAATATGGTCACAAGGGAATCATTGATCAGCGCACTTTCTGAAGGTGAATTCATTGAAGTAAAAGACTTGGATTATGCACATGAGATCTGGACAAGGTTGGAAGCACTATATGAAGGAGACAAATTTACAAAATAGGCAAAGATACAAAACTAGAAGACAAAGATGTAATCACCAAAGATTAGAACATTAGGGAATATGGACAAATAATTATTGAAGTGGTTACTGGCATTAGAAACTCTGGAGGTACTTGCAGTGAAGAAGAAGTGATTGCAAAGATACTTAGATGTTTGACACCTTCATATAGAACCAAAGTACAAGCTATAGAGGAGATTATACCCTTGACACCGAAATTCAATAGAGAGATGTTGATTGTAAAGCTAACTACTTTTGAGGCCAGAAAATTGGGAGATACTTTACCTAAAGTTGAGTCAGCATTCAAGGCAACCATGCATACGAACAAAAAGACCTTATCTAGAATTGCGAGCACTAGCTATGGTGACCTAAGAGAAGATCTTGGAGACTATGCTGAGGAATGAGAACATATACAAGAGGAAGAAAGGAAGCTAGATGAAGTGGTAGCATTAATCGCTAGAAGAGAGAAGAGAGGTAAGGGTAAATATGAAGGCAAATTACCTTTGAAATGTTTTTCATGTAACAAGATTGGTCATTTTGCATCTAGATTTCCTACAAGGGTTCCTAAGCACAAACCTAATTTTTACAAATCGAAGTATCCTAAAAACAAGGAATGCTATTATTCTAGTGAGGGTGTTTTTGATGATTATGGTGACTATGATGAAATTGGATTTATTTCTATAAAGCATGATGAACCTATACATGAGGAAAAAGCCTTAGTATCTCATGTTGAAAAGAAATCTGAATGCGTTATAGACAATGGTTGTTCACATCATATGACTGGAGATAAAAACAAATTTGTGAGTTTGAAAAGATATGATGGTGGTGTTGTTAGATTTGGTGACAATACTCCTAAACTTATCATTGGAGTTGGATATATTTCTCTGGATGGAAAGACTAATACTGACAATGTATTACTTGTTGATGGACTTAAGGATAATCTGTTGAGTGTTGGACAGTTAGTGGATAGAGGTTATAAGTTGAAATTTATTAATGGGAAATTCTCTATCACAAGTAAATCAGGAGATTTGTTTGCATCTGGTACTAAATCTAGAGGTAATGTATTTTAATTGAATACATATGAAGCTACTTGTTTTATTGCGAAGGTTGATGACAGTTGACTGTGGCATAGAAGATTTTGTCATGTTAACTTTGATAACATTGTGAAGGTAAGTATGACTAATGATGTAAGAGATCTACCTAATATTGTAAAGCCATATAACACTATGTGTAGAGAGTGTGTTATGGGGAAGCATACTAGAAGCAGTTTTAAAATAAAATCTTATTCAGCAAAAGGGAAGTTGGATCTGGTGCATACAAATCTATGTGGTCCTACAAGAACAAGATCATATTATGGTGAAAGGTACATTATAATTTTTGTTGATGACTTTTCTAGAATGATGTGGGTTACATATTTGAGAGAGAAATCTGAAGCATTTGACAAATTCAAGTTATTTAAAGCAAAAGTTGAGAATGAATCTGGTTTAAAGATAAAATGTTTGAGATCAAACAGAGGTGGAGAGTTTACATCAGATTTATTTAATACCTACTATGAAGAACATGGAATATATAGACAAACATCATCTTCTAGGACTCCACAATAGAATGGGATAGAAGAGCGAAGAAACAAAACTGTATTAGATGCTACAAGGACTATGTTGCTGGAAGGAAATGTGTAACATGTTCATTGGAGAGAAGCAGTTGGCACTGCTGTGTACACCTTGAACATAATACAGATTAGAGAAGGTAAAAGCAAGACTCCTTATGAATTATGGTTTGATCATACACCTATTGTAAAATATTTCAGAATATTTGGAAGTAAATGTTATATCAAAAGAGATGATGAGATAGGGAAGTTTGATGCTAGAAGTGATGAAGGAAATTTTCTTGGTTATTCTACTAAGAGTAAAGCATATAAATGTTTCAATCTGAAATTGAGGAAGTTGATTGAAAGTGCCAATGTGAGGATAGATGAAAATTTTCAGATTCAGGAAAAAATGTATGACTGTGGTCAGATTATAGAGATGAAAGAGGTCACTGTTGAACCTCAAGAACCTTTGATGATTGAAAATGAACTTGAAGATGAAGTGACTGAAGTTACCGAGACTTCAAAGACTCTGAGGTATGTTAAGAAGAACCACTCTAAAGATCAAATTATTGGTGATACAAATAAGGGTATGATGACTAGATCTAGAGTTAGAGATGAAATTTGTTTGATTTCTCAAGCTGAGACAAAGACTATTGATGAAGCATGTAGAGATGAATCTTGTACTATAGCTATGGAAGAAGAACTTGAACATATAAAGAAAAACAATACTTGGGAATTGGTTCCAAGGCCTAAGAACAATAATGTGATAGGTACAAAATGGGTTTTTAGAAATAAAATAGATGAGGAAGGAACACTGGTAAGAAAAAAGGCTAGATTGGTGTGTAAAGAATACTCACGACAAGAAGGCATAGACTACGAAGAAACATTTTCTCATGTTGCTAGGTTAGAAGCCGTGAGATTATTTCTTGCTTATGCTGCACACAAAGAATTTAAAGTATATCAGATGGATGTGAAATCAACATTCTTGAATGGAGATCTGGAAGAAGAAGTATACATTGAGAAACCTGGTGGTTTTCCTTTGACAGAGGATGAATACATGGTTTGTAAGCTGAAGAAAGCACTGTATGGACTGAAACAAGCACCTAAAGCATGGTATGCAAGACTAGACAAGTATCTACTTTGTCTTGGTTTCATAAAAGGTAATGTAGATAGTAATTTATATTTAAGAACTGATGAAGATGGAATCTTAATCATAGAAGTTTTTGTCGATGATATCATTTTTGGAGGCAATGATAAGATGAGTAAGAAGTTCTCTAAATAAATGGAAAATGAATTTGAGATGTGAATGATTGGTGAAATGAGATTTTTTCTTGGTTTAAAAATTAATCAGAGTAAGAATGGCATTTTTATATCTCAGACCAAGTATCTTAAGGAAATGTTGAAGAAGTTTGGAATGGAAGATTGTAAACCCATTGGAACACCTATGGTGACTAGACATAAACTGACTAGTAATGATGAGACTCAAAGTGTAGTTCAAGAAAAGTATAGATCTTTGATTGGTGGTCTACAATATATAACTCACACTAGACTAGATATTACCAATGTAGTTGGTATTGTGGCAAGGTATCAAGCAGATCCTAAAGAGACACATCTTGCTTCTGTGAAAAGAATTTTCAGATAATTGAAAGGAACACCAGAATATGGATTATGGTATGAAAAATCAGATGATTTTATTTTACAGGATTATATTGATGCTGATTGGGAAGGTAATGTGGATGATAGAAAGAGTACAAGTGGTGGTGCATTTTTCCTTGGGAAAATGCTGGTTTCTTGGTTGAGTAAGAAGCATAACTATATTGCTCAATCTAGTGCTAAATCATAGTATGCTGCCGTTGCAATAAATTTTACACAAGTTGTTTGGATGAAACAAATGTTGAAGGACATTGGAATAATTTTTGAAGAACCAATGGTTATCCATTGTGATAACACTAGCATAGTGAATATGTTGAAGAATCCTTTAATGCATTTAAAGACTAAACATATTTCTATTAAGTATCATTTCTTGAGGGAGAAGGTAGCAAAGAAAGAGATTAAACTGGAATATATTAGCACAAAGGAACATATAACAAATATATTTACAAAACCTTTGCCAAAAGATACTTTGAGTATCTCAGAAGCATGCTCGGGGTTAGAGCCCATCCTTGTGATAATTAATTGATGCAGATATGCATCAATCCAATGGCTTTCAAAGCTATATCATTTTCTAGACTTGATGTATGGATCTACTCCTCAGGGGGAGTGATCAAAGGAATATTAGAGCACATTTGGGTGATCTTGCACCTGGTTGATTGGACATGAATATTTGAAAAAGCTACACCTTACAGAAGATTACAGATGAGTTATGGCATCCTTTGCCATTGTTGCCAAAGGGGAAGGAATCTATATGAAAATCCCTACTGTTTTGGGGAGATTTATGTTGAGGATATTGAGAAGATTGTATTGAGAGAAAGTACTTTTGGGTTGATGGATTTTATCATATGTTGCCATCAATGCCAAAGGGGGAGATAGTTGGATGATATCAGTTTTGGGTACTAATCATGTTGTTTATAATCATGTTTTGTCACTGATGTCAACATATGTTTATGTGAAGAGGACATATTGGTTACTTGACTGGAAAAAGTGTACGAACACTGTATGGATGTTTCAAAACAATCAAAGTGGTTATATAAAGAAGGATGTGTGTTGAAATTATTCCTAAGGTCTCTTGGCTTTATGTTACATATTGAGGCTGTTACAGTTGTTTTTGTGAAGACGGGTTTCTGGACTGTAACTATGATGCTTGACAGAGAAGGTCTCTGTGTTTTGGGTATATCTTGCTGGTGAAGATATTTCAGATGAAGTGAGCTTACTGGAGGATTGTAGAAATATTTTGGAATATTGGGTTGTGTTTGATTGGCGTGAGCATTCTGGTGACATTATTTGTGGTGTGTATTCTAGAGGAGACCTATTTGGTAGCCGACTTCAGACATGTAGCGTGTAATACGAATTGTGATCATGGATTGCGAATATGGGAGTATAACTAATGGATTGTATTTGATTTTTACTTTTTATAGGTGTAACATATGAAATAGATGTCACCAAAATGTAAAGGAGAAAAATTTTGGTTAATTGTTATTTGTGTTGATTTCCTTAACCCCACTTTACACTTACTTGAGTTTGATTGATTGTATATTGCAATTGTGATTGTGATTAAGGGAAGATAAGATGCTCCTTTCTTTCACCCTCAAATACACAAATAGGAGATCCAATTTTGATCAACCTCAAAGGGTAAATGCACAAATGAATCCACTATTTGGAAAGAGACCAAGAAAGGGGATCTTAAATTTTGTAATTTGATTGATTAATATGATTAATGATAGTAATTGAAAAGAATAGGAGAAAGTACCAACCTTCCAAAATGGCAGATCAAAGATTGTTGTTTCCTGAGATCTGTAGACTGTTTCTGGAGATGTTGACAGTTGATACCAAACCGAAACACAGAGACAGACAAAACCCAAAAATCTTTTTCCATTCTGATGTCATCTTATGAAAAAGGTCGACCCTGTACCACTTTTTCCAACTCAATATGCTCAACTCTGAAAGTGTCCCTATTCGCACAGTCTGAAAGAAATCTGAAAAGGGTATCCAGATCTGGCCTCAGATTTACAGTCCCGAACCTATACCTGCAAGAAAAATATTTGTTTGTTGTTGGGGAGGGGTTTTCCTTAGTCAAACCCTAATTTTGGAATTAACCTTGAAATCAATAAAGTATGGAAAGCTAACAAGTAGTAGAATTGAATCTAATAGTGAAGCTATGATATTGAATAGATATGCAATTGTAATTGGAATGTATGCAAGTATGTAAGTATGA
>MU224437.1:417673-428107 GCA_018584345.1 Thuja plicata
AACCTTGAAATCAATAAAGTATGGAAAGCTAACAAGTAGTAGAATTGAATCTAATAGTGAAGCTATGATATTGAATAGATATGCAATTGTAATTGGAATGTATGCAAGTATGTAAGTATGAAAGCATAGAATTTAGAAACCATAAACCTCCATGATTGTATGCTTGGAATCCACCTTGAAAGAGTTTTGAGTATGCACAAAGGATCTTGAAGGAAGATCACACCACCATGATGGCTAGATCTAGGATTTGAATGATAAATCTTGAATGCATGAACCAAATCCCTTCAAAGGCTTGAAAGCTTGAATCCCTGATCTTCAATGGAGAACTTGAATGCTTGAGAGGAAGAATTGAACACCTTGAGAGCTTGAGAACATGTAGAAAAATGGATGTTTGAACAAAATCTTGATCACCTCTTATCACTTAGTTGATAGTTTGATCATGCTTAGAGAAAAATGAGAGAGAAGGCTTCCTTTTATATGGAATTAGGGCACAATCTTCTAAGGAGGCCTACATAGGATAATTAAATCATCATTTAAGCCTTTAACCCTAGGAGAGGACCTATATTAAATATAATTTAGGAATCAACCAATTCGGAACCCGAAACAGTCGAACCGGAAGTGGGAGAGAACTTTTTGCAAAGACCGACATCTGAGAATCTGTGGGATTCTGGGTTTGGGACCCTGGGATAGGGTCGAGTTCAGCCCTATTCTAGGATATGGTTGATTTTGACCCTTTCCTAGGGTAGGGCTGAGGTTGACCCAGTCCCAGAAGGTCGACCCTGTCCCTGCATCCCAGAAACAGAGTCCTGCAACCCAGAATGCAGAAATCAGTCCCAAAAGTGGTATAAGGAGGAGCATATCAGGGGGAGATGATACAGAAATGGGGGGATGATGTAATGGAGGTCAAATACATCCCCTAAGGAGGGATAAATTCTCTTAACATGGAAGTGCTTCCATTTTAAGATGATACAATAGGTACTGTGTGTATCTTAGCAAGGGGTTAAACAATTATTTGTATATTGGGAAAGCCTAATTGGCCGACCTAATTAATTATTTGTGTATTAGGAAAGCTTAATTGGTTGAATGAATGAATTATTTTAATAGGGTATATATGAGTGATCTTTTATTTTGGAAAGATGTGGTAGTGGAAGAGATTGAAAAGGAAGAGAAGTGAAAGCTGCGAGGCTTGTTTTACTGTTAGATGTAGAGCAGAGTTTGTGATAAGAGTACTTCATTAGAACTGACCAAGCAAAGACAGTCGCTATCAGATAGTTCACTAGATTGTATATTTTCTATATACACTTGTTCAGATTGTGAATCCTTAAGGGTGGATTTAACCTTCTTTGGGTAGTGTTCCTGGGCAGTGAGCCTACTACTTTTCTTGAATCCTAACATGGCTTGTCTCCTAACAAGGACTGTGTATTGTAATGTTGTAATAAGCTCCTAACAGGGTTAAATATTTTAATAGGGATACTATACTCTCAGTACATTATTTGTGGGCGTTAATTCCCACTGGGATTTTACCTTTAAAAGGGTTTCCTTGACAATAAGTATTGTGTTGGCATTTACTGTGTTATCATTTGCATTGTAGTTTTGGTTTATAAAGTTTAAAGTTTAATATTATATATCACAACTGATTCACCCACCCTCTCAGTTGTCTTGTGGACTGTTATTCCTAACAACTTCACCCTACCATCCTCAACCAAATCTCTAATAAACTAATACTAAACATCAATGTTCTTTGTCTTGGGATAAAAGTTAGGTTCTCAGCTAAGCAGATCACACTATAAATATCATAATAAATTGTCACTACTCCTTATTCCAATATCTAAACATAGTCTCTTAAGCCAAATAGATTATTTACAAGCATGAGTAGTGTCATATACTCATCTTCAGTAGTAGAGAAAGTAACCACAACCTATCACTTATTCATCCAGTTGATTGCACCAATAAATAAAGTAAAAACATAAGAACTGGTGGATCTTCTACTATCAATATCACCTACCTAATCTAAATCCAGATAGCCACAAATGTCAAGGGAAATTTTTTTTCTCTTATCATATTAGCATGATAACATAAAGAATACTTTGAGGCACCCTTCAAATATATGAGGACTCTTTCAACTGCATCCTAATGAACTCTATGGGGATTAAACATATATTTGGAAATAACTCCCACTGCTCGAGAAATGTCGGGTCTAGTAGAAATCATAACATACATTAAACTTCCAATTACACTCTTTTAAGGTAATCTCCTCATGTCTTCCATCTTTGGTGGGAACATAGGAGAATCTAAAATATAAAAAATTGTTACAACTATAAAAGGAACACATAATGGCCTATAATTCTGCATGTTGAACCTCTAAAAAACTATGTTCACATACTTACTCTCTCCTAGCCAAACTTTTGTGTTCAATCTATCTCTTCTAATTTTCGTCCCAAGAGTGAATTTATTTGCCCAATATATTTCATTTCAAATTTAGGAGCAAGCTAATACTTAAGTTCTACAATCATAACTCTCCCTTTACCAATGAACACCATATCATCAACATATAATGCAACAAATTTATGTAAATGCTCTGCAACTTTCCCACCCGTTATCTATTTGAATGTTGGCTTCGGTCTCCCCTCTACTGGGTAATCCAGGGAGCATGGAGGCACTCTGTCCTGACCAATTCCTGGTGCTATCCTGCAGGGATGGCAGGGATTGCTATTCTGACTTCTGTGGGGAGGGAGAGTCATTGTTTGACTCTTCCTCTGGCACACAGAATCTGGAAGATGGGGATACCATTTTGTCTAAACCAAAGATTGTGGGGGAGGACAAAGAGAGTTTGGGTGGATGGAAAAAGGCGATATTGGAAAATAGGTATCCTGATGCCCTTGATTCTCCTAAATGCTCTATAGGTGAATTTGGCCCAAAGATTTTTGTCCCGAATGGGGTGGTCTAAGGCATTTCTGCTGCTCTTCGACTTTCTCTTCTGGGGAGATTTCTCACTTTTAGGCCCACCATAGATATGGTGCATAGGTGGTGTGCTGCCAGATAGAAGGTGAAAGGGTCCCTTGCTGTCTCGGCTATGCCAGGTGGCTTGTTCCTTTTTTTCTTCAATGATGAGGCAGACTACACCTTTGTTTCTACAAGAAGCTGGTGCTATGGGAAGCATGCTCTGCTGATGAAAAAGTGGAAGCCAAGTTTTAACCCAGAGGAGGAACTATAGAAAGAGGTGGTTGTGTGGGTCTATCTCCTAGGGCTTCCACTAGAATTTTGGGATGAAAAGGTGCTCCGGTGGATTGGGAACTCGTTTGATTTCTACGTAATTGCAGATTCTGTTACTGTGCGAAAAATGAGGTTGGTGTTCGCAATATTTTGTATTAATGTAACTATGAATAAACCCCTCCCTAACTTTGTGATGCGTAAGTCCAAATGGGGAAGTTGAAACCAGGAAATTGTTTATGAAAATGCCACTATCCATTGCCAGAAATGCGGTAAACATGGTCATGTGGTGACAAACTAGAAGGGAACCCCTAGGTCCGAGGAACAAATCCCCGAGTGCCTCCCAACATTGTCTTTGAATGAGGCTGATGGTGTGGGGGACCTGACTAAGGGAATGGAGCTAGTAGTAATGGGCCAAGGCCCCTTGGAAGGGGACACTCCTCTTGCTTTAGGGGATGTAAGTAACCTTAAAAATAAGGAGCATAAAGTAGATGATAAGGATAAAGAGGCCGAGGTGGAAATGAATTTAGAAGAAGGTGAGCTGGAAGAAGTCCTAGGTGACATTTCTAACTCTCACAGGATAAGCCCAAGTGGGGAGGATAAAAAGAAAGGTAGTGGGGAGATGAGTAAGGCACAGTGGTTTGGAAGCAAGAAGACCGAAGGTGGAGCTAGTGAAGGGTGTAGTCTAAAAAGTTGGGGGGAGAATGGTTTCCTCTCTCCTAACTCAAATGAGGTTATAAATGAAATGGTAAAGATGAGGCCAAGCTCTTTGTCACCTTTGAATAATTTCCTCGATTGGTCAGAACCCAAAAGGAAAACTAGAGGAGGTAAGAAGGCAGAGGAAGGCACCGACAATAAAAAGAAGGTAGATGTGGGAAATGAGACCAAAGTTGGTCGCCCGACGGTGAGAGCAGTAAGAGCCAAAGATGCATCAAGGGTAATTGCTATTGGATGACAGTTGACCCTAGAAGACTCCCAAAAGAGTAAAAGATGAAGTTCCTTTCTTGGAACATTAGGGGCATGAATAGCCCCTAGAAATAGTATGCTTTGAAGAAGTATATCTCTGATTTCAGGTTTGAGGAGGTTCTAATCCAGAAAATTAAGATGAAGTATCAAAACTTTGCTCTTCTAGTGGACAAAATTTGGTTGGGTGCTTCCTTTCTTTATAGTGAAGCTGATGGGGCCTTTGGTGGTGTGGCTATGCTCTGGAACCCATGTAAGTTATCTGATAACACTATGGATTTTTCTCACAACTTCCTTGCAGTTTTGTTTACTTGGAGTAATACCTCCTGGGTCATGCATAATATTTATGCTCCTAATATTAGAAGTGAACATGGTAGGATATGGGGAGAAATATATAACCTCATTTTTTCTGACCATTTTCATCCCACCATGTGTGCGGGTGATTTTAATTCCCCCCTTTATCCTTCTGAGAAATTGGGGGGTACCCAAGATTTTTTAGAGAGTATGCAGGAGCTGGAAGAATTTATGGGGAACAATGACTTGGTGGATATTGATTTGCAGGGGACATGCTTTACCTGGTCCAACAAAAAAAAAGGAAGACAACTTATTCAGGTGAGGTTAGATAGATGGATGTTATTGTGGGGGGTGGGGTGGGCTATCGCTCCCCAAATAAGCCTTTCTCACCTGATGAGGATAGTTTCTGATCATTCCCCTTTGATTCTTGACTGAGAGGAATGGAAGGGAGGTGGGCCACATCCCTTCCACTATGAGATTACATGGAATTCTCACCCTAATTTTGAGGATTGTATCAAAATATGGTGGAGCACTAATATTCGGGGGACGACCATGTTCAAAATATCTAAAAAATTACAATTAATAAAGCGGGAAGCTCAAAGGTGGAGTAAGACCAAGTTTGGGGACATCTTCCAATGCAAAAATGATATTGAGGAAAAGATCAAGCACTTTCAGGGGAGTATGGCCTCCAGTGTCTCTTCTTGGGAGGATCAGTGTGAGGAGGAAGGTTGGCGGAGGAAATGGAAGGATAACCTTAAGAGAGAGGAAATTTATTGGAAGCAAAGGTCTTGTATCCAATGGCTCAAAGAATGTGATCGAAATTTGACCTTCTTCCACAGATCGACCTCCATTCACAAAAGAAGGAACACCATTAAATATTTAATGGTTGAAGGGAATCAGAAGCTCTCGGAGGACAATGACATTGGCAAGTACGCTGTGGGGTTCTTCCAAGATACTTTCAGGTGCCCGACTCGGAGGGGGTTGGTTCTTGCCACGGATAATCTTCTGGGGGATAACCCTACTGTTATTAATGCGAAGGATAATGGAGTTATTTTGTCCCAAGTCTCTTAGGAAGAGGTCAAATGTGCGGTTTTCTCTATGGGATCTTATAAATTGCTTGGGCCGGATGGCTTTCCCCCTATGTTCTTCCAACACTTTTGGGATGTTATCAAATATGATCTGGTACACGCTGCCCACAATTTTGTTAGAACTGATAACATTCTGAAGAAAATACACAAAAACTATATTATTCTGGTTCCCAAAATCCAAGATCCTCAGTGTATGGGTGACTTCTGCCCCATAAGCCTTTGTAATACTTTTTATAAAATCCTCTCCAAAATTGTTACCAACAGAATCAAGCCTCTGCTGGGAAAAATCATTAACCCTAATCAAAAGGGGTTTGTGCCAGGAAGACAAATCTTGGATGTGGTTATCACCTCCCATGAGATCATTCATTCCATGGATAGAGGAAATAAATCTAGTATATTGTTAAAATTGGATATATTTAAGGCATATGACAAAGTCTTCTGGGACTTCTTGTATGAGGTGCTTAGGAAATTTGGGTTTCATGATAGATTTATCAAAATCATAAAGGTGGCGGTGGAATCAGTTGACTCTGCTATTTTGGTTAATGACACACCTTGGGGGTCCTTCAAGCCTGAGTGGGGTCTTTGTCAGGGAGACCCACTATCCCCCTATTTGTTCTTATTAGTTTTGGAGGTGCTTCTCAGGAACCTTTTAAGGCTAGAGGGGAATGGGTCTATTATTGGATTCTAGCCGACCTCCACTCTCCCTTTAGAGGTTATCCAATAGTTTGTTGATGACACATTCCTGTTTAGTAAAGACTATATCAGGGAAGCCAGGGAATGGAAATATCTCCTAAACTCTTATGCGGTGGCTTCTAGTCAAGTGATCAACTATAACAAAAGTAAATTATACTTCCTCAATACTGAACAGAGAACCCAGCTAAAGATTGTGGATTTCCTTGACTGTATGGGTGCGGAGCTTCCTAACACTTACCTTGGGCTCCCGCTCTGGATGAAGGAGGTTTCAGATCAATTTTAGAACTCCATTCTTGAGAAAATGTAGAAAAAATTGGTTGGTTGGAAAGGGAAGGTCCTGAGTAATGTGGGGAAACTTCAATTGCTGTCCATGGCCCTACAGGGTATTCCTTTTTACTCCCTTTCTTTATTCAAAATCAATGATAGAATGGCAGAGAAATTGGAAAAAATCCAGAGGAACTTTCTGTGGACAGGGATGGAGGAAAAGGCTAGAATGAGTCTGGTTAATTGGGATACGGTCTGTCAACCTAAAATTTCGGGCGGTCTGGGAATTAGGAAAATTAAAGACTTAAATAAGGCTCTAATATCCAAATTGGGTTGGTAGTTGTTTAGAAGCTCTACTGGTTGGAGTAGAATTATGAAGGCCAAGTATTTCAATGAGGGCCAGTTCCCCCATGATCATAACTATCCCTCTGGCTCCAAAATTTGGAATTTTCTTGCTAGAAGTAAAGGTATTCTTTTTAAAGGTTTGAAATGGTTGGTGGGAGATGGTGCACAAATTAACTTTTGGGAGGACTAGTGGGTGGGGGATAAGCCCCTAGGTCGGGAAAAGTACGGTATTATTAAGGAAAGATTGATCTGACATTTTGGGGGTAAAGTTAGAGATTACATTTTTGAGGACAGGAGATGGTTGGTGCTAGTTGATGCTTTCCCTGCATAGGCTACGGTCCCCCCTTACATCCTTGAGATTTAGAAGCTAATGGAAAGCATTAGGATCCCTATCTCTCAGGTTGAGGATAAGGCTATTTGGTGTCACAACAAGTCAGGGGAAATCTCTATGAAATCTATGTACTTAACTAACTTAAAAACTGTGGCTGATGAAAATAATTGGGGTAAGGTGTGGATTCCTTAATTGATCCCAAAAATTAACTTCTTCTGGTAAACTATTCTTAATGGAAAAATTATTACGTTGGACAACCTCCAGAAGCAGGGAATTAAGTTGGTTAACAGATGCATTATGTGTAAATATAATGTGGAGTCTATTAATCACCTCCTTATCCACTGCCCCTATGCGTCGCTAGTTTGGTCTAAAATGATGAGATGAATGCAACTGGATTGGGTTTTCATGGAGAATATGGACTAGTTTGTTTGTAACTGGGATTACCCCTCGAAGCACCCACTTATTATTATACTTTGGAGAATGTTACCCCCGTATGTTTGTTGGAGCCTATGGAAGGAAATGAATAATTTTGTTTTCAAAGGGGACAAAAATGATGCTGAAGTAATGTCTAGAATGGCTGTGAATCTTCTGATGGAGAATATTAATACGTGCCGCTGGATTACCCCCCAATTCCCTCCCAAGGAGTTATATTGTAAGTTGGCTAAGGCTTGGAAACTACCTCCCTCCTTCCAAGCTTTTGATTGCTCCAAGGTAATTATGAGGATAAATACAAAGCGGTCCCCCCTAGAGGAAAATTATGTAAAACTCAATTTTGATGGGGCGACCTCCCTTGGTAATGTGGCTGGAGGAAACATTATCAAAGATCACCAAGGTCAGATGATTTTGGCCTATGCTCTTAATCTTGGGACAGGCTCTAATAACATGGCAGAAATCTCTGCCCTTTTCTGGGGCCTAAGGGCGGTGATGTCTTCAGGGATCAAAAAGATGATTATCGAGGGAGACCCAAAAATTGTGATAGAAATGGTCAAAGGAAACTTTAGAGATGGCTGGAAAATGTACAATCTGCTGTAGGACATTTGGTCGCTTCTCCCTAGGTTTGAGGACTATAAATTACAACACATTTATAGAGAGGGCAATGCCATTTTTGACGCTATGGCGGCTTTGGGTATGGGCTTCCAGGGCACTCGATGCTGGAAGAATTTGAATTCTTTAACCAAGAAAACTATGTTGCTTGTGGAAAAAGAAAGCAAGTTAATTAATAAAGAATGTGGATGAGGCCGATTGGACTGGTGAGGCAGCTTATAGTATTATGAGAAGCAGATCTCATTAAAAATTCAAAATCACTATGGGAAAGGAATTAAATTTTAGTATTATTATGAAAAGATGGGCTCTTATTGCCTATTCAGGAAAAAGTACGGGCAATCTCAAATATTGTGCTGACGTGGGGATTGGCACGAGCCTTGTTAGCCCTGATAAGACGGCTGGGATAAATTAGCATTTTAAACCAAGGATCTGCATTCATTTCCCTACACACGAGGGATTTGCTTTCATTTTGGCCACCCATGTGACTTGTACCTGCTTGGCTAATTTATTCAAGGCGTCAAAATTTATCTAGTTTTTTGTCATTCGCTTCGCCGACTATTTGTGGTATTTTCTGGATTCGGGTGAAGGTTGTTTGGTGTGGTGGTAGAATAGGTGGGATGTCTTTGGAGACTCCTATGGAGGAGCTTTCTAAGCCTAGTTTGGACATGGGTGGAGATATGGTCCGAGTGGAGCCCTCAAAAATTGAGGATGCTTTCCTCAAAAACCCTTACGCTGTTACTTACTTGAAGGAGGGTGGGTTTTATCCCTACATGGAGGCCATGGAGGACAGTGATGAGCTCATCTCGATGAAGTTGGTGAATTCCTAGATGGACCGCAAGGTGACCATCAATGGCATAACCTTTGAAATAAATGAGGAGGTCATTGCCCAAGCTATGAGGCTATCCACTAATGGGAGAAAATGGAAGAAGGTTATGAAGAAAAGAGATGACACTAGTATTAAGAAATTCTTCAAAAAAAGAGAGGAGCCAGTCCACATTCGTGGGGGCTTCAAGCACGAGGTGCTGCTCGATCCTTGGAATGAGATATGTCTCATTTTGATGAAGTAAATTATTTTGGAGGGCCGGTTTGGCACTTGCTACAATTACCACTTCCCTTTGATTAATCACTTCCGCTACAATGATGCCATTTCCATCCCCTTCTACCTACTACACTCTCTCGAGACTTCAATTTTTGATGTTAGAGAAAAAAAAGGCTAGGCAGAACTACTGCATTCTCCACCAGGGCTTGATTTTACTCCTCTACAACTTCCACCTAGAATTATCACCATGCAAGAAATTATTTCTCCCTTTGAGAATGCTCCCCATGAGTTAATGGGTTCGTAGTCTAACCCCACTTCTTCTTCCAAAACACCTATGCGCAATAAGGCCAAGAGTGATAAAGAGGATCCGGCTGGTGAAGCCAAAATAAATATTGATTCAGAGGAGGAGGAAGATGATAATGACAGTAGGTGAAGGTCCCACAAAATCTCCTCTAATACTAGGTACAAACAAAAAGCTGTGAAGAAGCGGTACCTTGATGATGATGAGGAGGATAGTGACTCGGAGGATGTGGAGGAAAAGAAGAAGGATAGTGTTGATGGGACTTTGTGACCAGTCTCATCAATAGAGGGAGAGTTGTCACCAGGTACCGAGGTACCAGCCAACTTCACCTGTAAAGGTTATCTGGGGAGGGTATGTGCACCAAGATGGGGGACCAAAAAGGTGCCAAACTTTTTTTTGGTCCCCAAAAAGCTATAGGGAATACGCCCTATGGCTTTGATTGCCCGAGCCTAAGGCTTGGGAAATAAAAACTAATAGGGCATGTGCCCTATAGGGTGTTCACCCTTTAGGGAATACGCCCTATCTAACATTATGAAAAATTCTTAAGGGAGGGAGGAAGAAAGCCCAATAGGTCGTTCCAGACCAATTTCAGCACTAGGCCAATACATAAAATGTAACATTTAAGTATAACTTACATACTCTTCCTTTCTTATACTTAAGTTACATTTTATGTATATAATTCTAGGATATTTGAGAGTGGTTTTAGCTTCATAGGAGTTAAGATAAAGATTTTAAATTTTGAGGGTTTTTAAGAAATTTCAGACTTAGCCAAATTTCAGGAATCAACACATTGTTTTGAACATGATTCTCAGTGGACTATTGATTATAATCTTAAGCCCCTGACTTGATTAAGGACACTCTT
>MU224437.1:440155-454682 GCA_018584345.1 Thuja plicata
TTCCTGAAAGAATATTATTTTGCATTAAACCTCGAAAATAGAATATATTGAGCACAAATGACTTGGGAATTTGATTTATGCCCGGGGGGGTCTGGGGATTCTAGCTCATGTGATGAATGAAATGGAGGGAAAAGGGGAACTTGGGACCCAGAGTCTGGGAAAGATGACCATTATTGACATGACCATAAATTAGCTGTACTAGGCTGGCATGGGATGTCACGTGGTCATGCAGTAAAGGGAGTAATGGAAATAACAGAGATAACTGTCTGAACATGTAAGGAAATGAATGCCACTTTGGCTAGTTTTTAATGCTCATGCGTGGGGAAACAAACCTGCTATTACAACAGATATGACAAAGGAGAGAGAAAATTGATAGAGCTCAAACAGGCAAGGTACCGAGTTTGAACTAGGTGGGCACCATGAGGGAAAGCTCAACAATTTGGGTTAAAACATGAAAGGTCATGGTGAGCTCGCCATAAAATAGGAAGGATATACACTAACATACATTAACTACAGAGGGTCGAAGCATAACGAGGGCCAAAGCACAACTCACAGGCCAACCCGAGAATGACCTATACAACTTATCAAAAAAACTAAAATTTACAAGATATTTATAGGAACTACACTATTTTACAACTGCATAGAGGGTGGAGAACCCACTGGAAGAGCCATCCCACCCACGGGAGGCAACAACAAGACCAAAATAGGAAACTAGAGATGAACAACGAAACAAAACAAAACCAAAAACAAAACAAAAAGCACAAGGAAAAGAACCAGAAGGGTCTACTTTAAAGCACGGGGAATGTGGGAGGAGAATCACAAGAGGCACTCTGCAACTGATGAAGCTTCAAATGATGATGAATGAACACCAAAAATCATTGTTAAAACATTGCTAAGCACTGAGAGCAAATCATAGTTAACTGCTGTTTAATCACCTTTGAATCGCTCTAGATAAATTTGTTTGTGGTAAAATGTGAAAGTGACTGGTGAAACTTATTTATACCCTTAGGGTAAAAACATCCCGCTTTCCTCCCATGAACCTTGAGAAAGGAAAACCCTCGGAATCCAGGCCTGGGGATTATGTGCAACTGCACCCTCTAGAAAAAGAGAAAATGGTGACAGAGAATCCCAGAGTCTGGAATCACGCTGGAACAAAGAAGACAAACACTCTAGGGATGGGCCCTGGAGAAAGGAAAACCAAAAAGAAAAGAAAACAACCCTCACGGAAGAAAAGGCCGAAGGAAAATAGGAGGAAAAGAAACAAGGCAAAAAGAAAAAAAAGGGGGGACCCAACATTTTGACTACAAAATGTAAGGACGGGTATGCAGGGCATAAAAAATGGTGACTCATTGGGACAAATGCCTTAGCACATTCATGAACTTCAGAATCTCTGGTTAGAGAAACCAGAATTAATCTTACCTGGAGCATTCTGTTTGCAAGGCACGAGGTGTCTGATAAAATTTGACTCATCATTGATTTAATCCTTTGGTCTTTTGTTAGCCGTGAGGTGTGTTCTTTGAAATAAAATCAAGTTGATGATTTCTGGGAGAAGTAGAGAGGATGCACTGAATACATTAAACCAAAGTCATCATATCTTGCACGTTCCTGCGGATACCAAAATTCTCCATTCTTCAGTTCTTTTCTTTTCTTTTCCTTTTCTCTTAGAAGATGGGAAGGAGGTACTCCTTTCATCGTGAACCTTAAGCTTAGCTAATTTTTATAGTGGTACTTCTTTCACCTTGCCACCCACTTTAAATTTACGAATAGAACAGGATATTCCAGACCCGAGATAATTTTATGATTCAGACTTGGCCAATAACCACTGCAACTAATCTTCCCTCAAGGACCATGCAATTACTTGCTCCTTAGATTTTCTGTTAACCGATGTCCATACTTTCAAGATATGAATCCGATGAAGATTACTCATAACCTGTTACCATCATCACAAAACAACTCTGGAGTGCAGACAAATTCCACCGTGCTAACAATAGATTCCAAGTTACAAGAAATACATAAGGTTCCAGTCCAGGGAATAGATGTCATGCGAAGCATACCTGTCCACAAGAAGAGGGAAACACGTTGGGAACCCAGAAAACAAACACAAAACAAAAGAAAAACCAAAAACAAAAGCAAACAAGAAAAGGGAAGGTGGTCTCAAAGGATGACCAACAAACTATTTACAAGGCCAAGGCACTCTGAAAGGAGCACCGAGAAAGATATTTACAAGCAAGGGATTTACATATATTACAACTTTAGGCAAGCTTACCACCTACCTTCGATAAGTATTTGCCCCGCAAATCTCAGAAATTAGATACGGTTCGAGCCAGAGCCTTTGAAACTTGGTGTGTTTTCCTTTCTTCTCCCAGGCATTATCCCATAAAAGGACCAGGGTGGAAATCTGAAAGGCCTTATGTTGGGATTTTCAGTGAAACCATCATTTAGCTACTACTTGGTGTCATGCAAAGTGTTCTAGTGCTGCATCTCTTTGTTCCTCCATTCTCACCAAGTTCAGGAGCCAAACCTCCACAATTTTATCCCAATTGTTGAATTCCTACATAAACTGTAAGACTGAGATTTGTAAGTTGATCGAGAATATTGGATTCTTGTCGTAAACTAGGTGAAATGGGGAAGTTCGCAGGGCTACTTTTGTTTGGATGTGATCCGCCCAAAGGCCAAACCTAAGCTTTTGATGCCAGTCTTGGGGGTTTTGTTCTAAGAAGTGTTTGATCACCTCTAATAGATTTTTATTAGTAGATTGAGCCACACCATTACCCTGGGGGTAGTAGTTGCTGGAGAACTTCATGGTGATCTTCGTTTCGTAGGTCCATTCAAGTAATTACGCCAAATAAAATGCTAGACTATTGTCACACACTATAGTGAATGACATTCTGAAATGGGTGACTATCTCCAGGAATTTAATAACTACATCCACCATGTTGTTTTTTCAAGGAATCACTTCAGATCATCGGGTGTAGTAATTGGTAGCACTCAAAATGTACCTATGGTTGGCAGACAAGTTAGGGTTGATTTCCCTGATAAAGTCAAATGTCCATTGGGTGAAGGGTCTAACTCCAAAGACCAGATGCAAAGGCATGGCTGGGTTCCGCTCATGATGTGCCACTATTTGGCAAGTGTGGCACTTCCTGACGTGGGCGTAGACATCTTTAATGATGAAGGGCCAATAGTATCCAGCCCAGAGAATTTGGTGGGCAGTGGCATCAGCTGAGCCATGCCCAGTCCCAAACTGCCCATGAAATTCTTCAATTATTTTAGTAGCTTGGTCCTGATCTATGTACGGGAGGTATATCCCTTCATAATTTTTGCAGAAAAGCACTCCATTTTTTAATCATGAAATGTGCACTTTTCAACCGCAAGGCGCGACGTTTGTTTGGGGAAAGCCCCTATGGGAATCTATTGTTGAGAAATAGGTACACCAGATTGGTATACCATGGGTCTTGGGTGACAAACTCCACTGTGTAGGTTTGGCATTCAATGTCTGGAGTTCCTTCCACCATTACTTTACATAGTCCATGGCCTCTGACTATATTCATGGGTTGCATTTCTAGATCATATTCCTGGAGGATGGCCATCCATTTCCCCCAGAGTTTTCCCAATTCACTCTGTAGTAGTAGAGATTTCATAGCCTAGTCTGGAATGATAGCATGCACTTTGGTCTGGAGAATATAGTGCTAGAATTTATTCATGGCCCAGACAAGAGAAAATGCCTGCTTTTCCAGAGATGAATATTAGACTTCAGCGTTCTTAAAGGGGGAGCTCATAAAAGTGATGGGTTTTTCTTCCCCTTCAACTTTCTGGGTTAGGACTGCTGGTGTGGAATGCGGTGAAGCGAAGGAGGATATGTGGAATGGGAGGGAATAGTCCAAACTTGCTAGTTTGCTTGACCTGAGGCTCCACTCAATCTTTGTGTCTTTCTTCATCATGTCATTGAGTGGTTTTACTATGTTGGCGAATCCAGTGATGAACAACTAGACAAAATTGATCTTTCCGAAGAAAGATCTCATTTCTTTCTTACTTTCGGGCATCTATAGATTCAACAGTACTTCAACTCTCTCAGGGTCAATGGATACCCCCTTCTCAGAGATGATATTCCTGAGAAGCTTCCCTTTAGTGACCCTGAATATGCATTTCTTAGGGTTGAGGGAAATCCATACCGACAACATCTCTCACAAATTTGGGTGAGGTGGGCGGAATGATCACACTTGTCCCAGGAAAAGACTGTCAAATAATCCATGTAGATGATTATGCATCTGTTTACTAGGCTTTCAAACACAATTTCCATAGCCTTTTGAAATGTTTCCCCTGCGTTGATAAGGCCAAAGGGCATTCTCTGATATCCAAAAATTCCCCACTTGGTGGTAAATGCCATTTTGTCTCTATCTTTGTACTTAACCATGAACTGATTATACCCAGAGTACCCATCTAGGAAGGACATCATTTGGGAACTGTTAACGATCTATAACACCTCATCAAACGAGGGGAGAGGGTGATTATCCTTCTTAGATGCCTTGTTCAAATTGCAAAAATCCACGCAAAAGGCAGATTTTTCCATTCTTTTTCCGTACGGGGACGAGGTTGGCAACCCAAGTTGTGTGCCAGATGGGAAATATAATCCGGGTTGATAATAGTTTTTAAATCTCCTAATGAATTAAAGGCTCTATTAATGGGTTTATCGGTATTTTCTTTTGTCAAAAAGGCTTAGCATCTGGTTTTAGTGGGATAGTATGGGTCATAATGGATGTGTCATAAGTTTTCAGATCCTCATACCCCTACCTGAATACATCAATGTATTCTTGGAGAACTGTAAGAATCTTCTCCTTCTCCTCTAGGGAGCAGGAGGTGCCGATGTGTACAAATTTTTCTTCACTGTCCTAGCTGATGTTGACCTTTTCAAATTTTCCTCCCTCAGAGGAGGATGATATCTTCTCTTGGCCCCGGGGGTCCAAGTCAAAGATACGTTCAAGAGGTACCATCCCCTTTGGGATGGTGTTGGTTAGTAAGTTGATGATCCCATCATCCTCTTCACCCTGCCCAGTATCGTCATGATCTCTTTGTTCCACTATCTGATCTTCAAAGACACCCACATTGGACATGAAGGCCAGAATATGTTGGTCATACTCAAAAACCTGAAAGTGGGTGATATTGTCCAGGATGGACGGGGTGGGGACCATCTCAACAGAAAAATTCTTGAGCTGAGAGCTAGCCATTGGCTCAAGGGTGCTGACAAACATGGCAAGGGCATCCAGAACATAGTTACATTTCTGGGGGATAAGTTCAATGCCGAAAGCATCAAAATATTCAATGAGGCTCCATGCCCACTTGTAGTATGTGGCCAGCCTTTTGTTGTGATACGTATATCGGCTCTGAACCTGTTTAACGATCAACTCTAAATCGCCCATCGCCCGGAGGTGGGTGATTCCATTTCTTAGCGCGAACAGGAGTCCAAGGACCAAGGCCTCATACTCTGTGAAATTATTCATGCAGTTAAACTGTAGCCTGTAAGATGCGAGGAATGATTTCCCCTGTGGGTTGATCAGTTCCACTCTAGCTCCGCAACCTTGTTTAGACTGGGATCCGTCAAAATTTAGGGTCCACTAGTCGTCATTCATTTTCTGGGGTGGGAAGATGAAGCGGTATTTGGATTGGTTTTGGGAGGGTTGGGAGGAGTTTTCTCCGCAAAATTTTCTAATGGTGCATGGGTGAGGTTTACCTCTAGAGAAGTCTGTGGTTGGGATTCCTAGACAGGCGACACTTGGGGTGTACCGCCAGAATGATTGCTGGGTCCAGGCGAATATGCTTTGTGTTCTTTCTCCCGGAGGGCATTGATACGATGGGTAGCAATGGCGATGCAAGGCTCACACTCTAGTTCAGAATGTTTTTTATAATGCACCCGGCACCGAGTGCCAGACAAGAGTGTGGCAGGAGTTGCTATGTTACCTTGTGAGTTAACCTCTCCCCTCAGTTTTTTGTCCAGGTCCTGAATTCTCTGAGATACTATGGGATCCTCCCTGGGGGTGAAATCAAACGTGAGGATCTCAAGGGGTCAATACACCTCGGGGGAAGATTAAGAGAATAGGACTTCATTCACCCTCCCAACTTTGATGAGGGCCTACTTCATCCTGGGTTCACTCTCTACCTAGATTTGGTTAGACTGCCCCTCCTAGGCGAGCCACAAGTGGGAGAAGTCCATGGAGAAATACCCATTAAGGGCCTTAGAATAATTCTGACTTAACAACATCCCATAAGTTTTGGGGATGTCGACCACTTGGATGTCTATTATGCTCGATATATGGGGGTCTTGGATGAGCTGAATCTAGATGTTCTTCATCTCTCCTACCATTTTTACTGTAGTTTTATCTAGTTGGACTACTGCACCTTTGGATGGAGTGGGAAAGAGCCCAAGATTATAGCATAGAGATAAAGGCATGACATTGCCCAAAGCACTGGAATCTACCAAGCAGTTGTGTAGGTCCTTCCCTTGTATGTTCAAACCTAGTAGGAAGGGAGGATCCTCTATGTTCCCTCGGAAGACATCCACGTTGGCATCGTCAAATGTGACAGTCTTTGGTGGACAACTGAAGGCTTTCGGGTTTCCCAAGAGCTTTAGAAGAGACTTCTTCTACTCGAGACAGTTCAGTAAAACCTCCATCAAGGTCATGGAGGTGGTAGTTCTTTCTAACACCTTAGTGATGTCAAACCTCCCTTGGGTAAAGTTGGCTTCCCTCGGCTGGATCCTTGGCTTGGTTAGAGCTAGTCCCTTTTGGTGGGAAGGAGCAATAAGTTGTATTGTCCTAGGGAGGGGTATCTTTGGAGGGACCGACGTGTAAACTTGTCCTTTACCAGCCTGAATCCAAGTGTTGTAAGGAGTCCATGGGTTGGTGAAGGCATTGGACTCAAAGGCTAGGATAGATTCTTGAAAGAACCCCTGTAATTCAGGCTCTTCTTCATCCTCTTCGCTTGTCTTGAAGAAGATGGTCTCACAGGTGAAGGCACTGTGAGTAGGCTCTTGTGTGGATGTTTCTGGGGGACTAGGATCAATAGGTTATTGTCTATCTGACTGGGAGATCATGATGATCTTCTCTAGTGTGGCATAGTTCACCTCAGAATGAGAGCCCGTGTCATGCAATCTACACCAGTTGGTCAGGGGGTGGAATTCTGCAAGATGTGCAAAATGACAGGGTCCAGCACCACCCTAAGAGGTGTTTTGGTTTAGAGGAGGACCTCCGGTGTTTGCATTGAATTTCCATTGCTGTTGATTGGGTCGGGGCCCGTTGTTGTAGTTTATTCCTCCGAGAGTGGTATTTTGTTGTCTAGAGAAAATGTTACCTCTCTGGGAATTGGGGTTGTGAGGCGCGGAGGGCGCCACCTTTAGCTGTCCCATGTCCACAGTCAGTGAAGACACTAATCACCAGAGGGATTCAACCTTGGCGGACAACTAGGTGTTCGCGTCACAGTGTGACAGTTATTGTGGTTGGTTCCTGGGGAAAGTGGCAGTAGCTCCCAGAGTTGAGGACTGCAATCCTCCAGTCATGAGCGAATGGAAGAAAGGTACTCCAAAGGGTTGTGTCAATGGTTGTTGCATTTGCTGCGGTTGGTTCTAGGGAACAACTTCCAGAATCAATATTGTTTGGGTTTGCGATGGATAAACATACCAGGCTTTTTGGCCTATTGGAGGTGATGGGCCCATGGCCATCATTGGGGCACCCATTGCTAGTTTGGGGTTGTATCCCCAGAAGTTATGCCGGGTATCATGTTGAATGGCGTACTCTATCCAATCCCGCCAGGAGCTTTTCTCAAATAGCAGGACAACTCCAGGGCCAGGTTGTAAACCTTTGCCAGAGTATCCCAGTCATTTGCGGTGGCGGTTCTCCAAAGGAGAGTGGCAACAATGGGGTCTAGAGCATTTAGGTATGTCTGGATGGTCACGTGAGTAGATGAAATGAAGGGGCACATGCACCGCTTCAAGGCACACTAGAACCAATGGTTGAATGTTACGAGGGGTTCGTTCGGTTCCTTCCTAATGTAGATAAACTAGTTGTGGGACCATGCTAGGTCCATGTGAATGCGGAAGACCGCCATGAAGGCATCCTCCATATCCTGCCAACTATTGACTGAGTTGGCCGGCAAGTTGAGGTACTAGTTTAGCTCATTCTTTCCTAAGGATAGAGGAAACATCCAGGTCACAACATCCTAAGGTTGGACTCAGTGTTGGTTCATGGCATCTTTGTAGGTCTGGAGATGTTCTTCTACAGTTCAAGGGCCTAGATGCTCATATCTGGGACAAATCTTCTCTGGATGCAGAGGAAGATCATTGGTAGCATCAAGGAACTGCCCCATAGGGGACCCAGTATTACCAAAGTAATTTTCCATTGGGGGTGCTAGATTTTGGCTAGGTTGAGCGTTGGTCCCCGCGGTTATCTGAGGAGCTTGGGTATTTTGAGGTGTAGCAAATCCCCAGATAAGGTTGGCAGGTTGTTTGTTCTTTGGAATCCTTTTCTTTCAAGCAAGAGGCTCAAGTTCAACAAACGTTTTGGGGTTTGGGTCTGATTGAAGGATTCTTTTAAAGCGTGCGGGCGAAAAGGACCCAATCCAGCTAAAAGCTTGATTCTTAAAACTATGGCTTGGGGAACCCTTGAGCGGTGTAGAGTTAAAATCTTCCAAAGGGGACGAGCTCATGCCCTCCTTCTAGGGCCAATTTTTGTTGATGGGACTTTGTGACCGGTCCCATCAACAGAGGGAGAGTTGTCACCGGTTACCGGCCAACTTCACCTGTAAAGGTTATTCGAGGAATAAATTCTTTGGGCCTTCAAGCACCTGAGTGTCGGGTCTTGAGGGTGTGGGTAGCTAAGTTGGGCAAGTGACTATTTTTGTTTGGGGGGATAGCTAGTTTTGACTTGTCTTCTTTGGAGATTTTGTTAGTAGGTCAGGGTTTACTGCAAGCACACATTAGTTTACCAAATAAACAACAAAAGATATGCCAGAGTTAGGATTTCGTTACTTCTACTTATAGTCATACCACATATTGCTAACATCAATAATGCTCTAATGAACTACACTAAATACTGAATGTATATAGAACTATCAGTTCATACATATTCAATAGCAAGGGGAAATGAGATCATCTAATTTAATAAAGCACCAGAGCAAAGGACATTAGAAACATACAACACAAAAGAGTATTGCTAACTCAGAGATCAGAAAGCCAACAACATCATTGCTAAAAAATCTTCCTTCTTCATTAACAAAGTGTTCTAGCAACACTAGTGTGTACATCAATGGCTCCAGGGGAGCATCTAACAACTAAGAACTATTGAGCATTGAGCTCTGCAACTACAAGAAATGAAATGCTGAAGGCTAATAATATTGGACTACAAAATCATCAATTTTTCCGACCCTTGAAATGAGGTCAGACTTATTATTTATACACATAACTTTCCCTAAACTTAACCTAGTCTAACTGTACACCCAACAATAAAATACAATATCTAGTGGCCGGTACTACCTACACCACTCACAATCACCTCGAATAGAATAGAGGTCTGACACGTCAGAGGAATAAGACAAGAAGAAAGGATGGAAGAATCAGCCTCGAGAAGAGTGCCAGAGAAAGAATAGAAGAAATCTGATCTTCCCAAAGTTTGAGGCTAGATGCCTCATTAATGAGAAATGTGGCTCATTGTCTTTGATGCACTAGGTAGTTAATGCTGGAGTGGCACCTTAGAAGAATCACCTGTCAGAGTCATCTCCCCGTCTAACATACCCTATCAGGATCACCTACTTTTTGACCTTGTAATTAACTACTAGATAGTGACCGGTCGGCCTCGGGGAACCTAGACATAGGTCGCTGAAAGAATACAAAGCTGTTGGATCCAAAATTCTGGAGTCTGGGAGCTTACACTCAAAGAATAATGAATGTTCAAGAATGTTCCCTGCTAGTAGAAATCTCCAAAATCTGGAGAAGCCTTATTGTTCCTTGTATGTTTTGAATGATTCCAGGAGTTGGGCAACTCCATCCTCATCAATGTCTTTGATGTCGACTCGGCGGTACTTATCCATCCCCATTTGTTCACTTAGATCCAGGGTGTTCCCTTTGAATTCCGTGGCCATCTTTGCAGCATCATGGGCTCGGAGCATCATACAGGATATGCATGACATTTTTGCTTCATCCATTCCTTCTGGGAACTGATAGCGAGACTCCATTAGCTCGTCAAATTTTCCTACAACATATTCCTCCGGAGTACATGTTTCAGTACTAAAGGGACCGACTCTTGAAACCCTTGCAACAAATGCCTTGTATAAATTTAAAGAATATTCCACCTCTAGGACTTTGTCCCTCAGGGCCCCTACCAGTTGCTTGCTTATCTCCAAGTTGAGATCAAGCTTGGAGTGCTGGACCCAGATGAAGTCGAAGGACTCCTCCCCCAAAATTATGGCCTTGGTGATGACTTCCTCCCCGAGACCCATGAGTTCTCCCAATTCACTCATCCATACTTCATATTGATTGTTCTCTCCTTCCCAGAGAGTAATGGTATTTTTGACTTGGTGCAAAATGTTATCTACCACATACAGGTCCAGGAGTGTTGCCACTAGGAAATGCCAGACATTTCCTACCTGTTCGGCCACCCAGTCATTGATCGCCTGTGCCTTCTTCTTCATACTTCTTAAAGTGTCAACGTCACCCTATTGAAGCGATGCTCAGGACGTGGAAACTTTTGGACAAATGGCAGTTATAGGTTGCGCCAGCTCTATCAAAAGCCCGATGAGATTTGCATTCTTCTCTCTCTCTTCCTTGAGCTTCTGGGATTTCTTGTCATAACGGGCCTCAATTTCCTGGCTGGCCTCTCTGAGCAGGTCCAATTCACCCTTCTTATCCCTCTTCCCCAGAGGTACTTCTGTCACTGTGTATTCTGCAGCACTTACTTCTGCTTCCTCTTTATTTGGGGGAGGTGTCGCAATGATTGTGACTGTATCTCTGCTTGGACCAGTCTGAATGGAGTGGAGGGTCCAGGCCTTCTTCGCCTTGGGGGTGCTTTATGTTTGTGCCATCATCTCAACTAAGGAGAGATGGGATTTTACCGCCGCTGGAGCCTTTCTCTTTCTTGAGTCCACTAGCCATTGTGGTGGCAGGGGCGGCCTTGCTTCCAGAGCTTGGTCATGGGTATCCCCTCCAGGGTTCTGCTGTTCACCCCCTGCATCTAAGGTCTCTTTAGATTCTTTTTATTGATCTTTGGTATTTTCTGCACCATCCACCTTTGTGGCATCAATATCTTCTATTTGGGCGCTTCTATCCTTAGTAGCTTCTGTAGAATTAACATTCATTCCTTCGGGGTTCTCCTCCTACTGCTGTTGTTCTTCTTCTCTGGCATCATCTACCAGGATGTTTTCATCTGTTGGATTTTCCTCTAGAGGTGGCAGAGGCATCTGGCTGATGTTTGACCATTGGGCTGCCTAAACCACCTCGTCAAATGTTACCCTGACCAGGGTGGGGAAGGGCATATGGAGCATGGCGGCTAAGGTTACAGTTGTTCCCATAGGTCCGGTTCCCTTAGCCAAAGCTGGTTTCTTGTCCTGTTCTTGTATATTTTTGTTTCGGTCTCCAAGACCAGGATTTCTTGAACATCTGGGATGTTCACCTATTCTTGTTCCTTTTCTTCTTTTGCCCGGACCTCTTGTTCTGCGACAATTTCTTTTTCTAGGATTTCTTCCTCGACGGGGATCCTCTCTTGTTCTTAGGCGGAAATTTCTTCCACCACTTTCTTGGTATCTTCTTGTAGATTTACAAGCCCGTCCCAAATATATCATCAAAGTCATCATGCGGAGGGGAGGTTTGTGGGGAATTTTCTGGCTGATTGTCTGACTCAGGGGAGTCCAAGGAGACAATCTATATTTTGGGGATGTTGGGCATCCCAAGTTCTGCCTCTACTTTAGGCTTAGGAACATTTGTTCCTTTCTTCTTCCTCCTCGTTACCAATGGCGGCCCGACATCCAACATGGCTGCACGTTCTTCCTCTACTCTTGTCCCCGCTGCTTGGATCATGAGTTCTACAAGGGAATGGGAACCAGAAGGGAGGGCGGGTTCTGACTGGACTACCGGGGGCCAACCTGGGTGCATAACACCTCTTTCATCTACTGGGATGCTTTCAGATGAAGCTGTACTTGTTTTGCAGTGGGAACTGTAACTTTTGATAAAATCTGGGCTAGGGTTCCCATTTTGCTTTTTCCTCTATCTTCGCCCTACGCGGAGGTTTTGGCCCCAGAAGTAGATCCCTTCAAAAATGGGCCAACTCTTCTAGTACTCTTTGGGCACACCTTCTGGAAATATGCATGACTATGTTCAATTACATCGTGGGTGATGCCCTTGATTCCTGGGCCTTTCGAGGTGTCCTAGTCCACCGGAGGGAGAGCGATCTTGTCTACTCCCTGGGCCTTATACTACAGGTCTACTATAGACCCAGTATCTAGAAAATCCTTTGGAAAGTTTCAAAGTTTAAGTCCCTTCATCATCCCTTGTGTTATCTAGACAAAATTCCATTTCCAGACGTCAAAATCATCTTGGCAGTCTGCCCAAAAATCCTCTATGTGAGGCTGGTGGGGGTCCGATGCCCAGGGCAGAGCCGCTGCTATCTTGTCCAATGGATCAAAATTATTCTAGTCTAAATAAAACTCTGTAAGCCCCAGATACTTGAGTTCACTGTCTGCTTCCTTTGCTACTGTAAGGCTGCAAGAGTAGTTCCCGCAAGTTATTGTGAATAGAATGTTGGTAACCTTGTTCAATGCGAAGAAGGCATGCAGCTCCAGAATTTGTCTACAATATTCTAAAATAATTGTCTTATCCCCACAATGTTTGGGTAATAGGGAGGGTTTCCTGGAGAAGCCGATCACCCGAATGTATGAGTGTTGCTGAAATTGAATATAGTAGTGACCATAAGTGCTTACGAGGTTCATTGACTCCTTTGAGAGCCAGTATCCGGCATCCCGAGTGGGTGTAAGAATATGGTAGTAAACAAAGGCATTATTTACCCTGCAAAAACTAGGGAAACTGGCCTCCCATTGTAGCTGTGGGAAATAATCCCATGGAGAATTCTAGCCCTTGCCAGTCCCGAGCTCACCCACTGTGAGTAATCCCCAGGTTACGGGGTGTTACTGTGCTAGTGCCCACAAGACGTAAGAATTCATGTAAAATTTGAGGGACTGGCCGATCCTGACTTGCTGGGTGTCCACATGATTGGCGATGATTGTTGCCCAATCGAAAGTCTAGCTATCGGAGGCGATGCCAAATGAGTAGTACATCTATGCTGAGAATTCCCGAGCATGGGGATCTCCAAAGACCCTGCATAATGCGATGATCCCCATCTGTATGCTTTCTTTGAACTTCGTCCGGGGGATCCCCAGCTTCATCTTTTTATAATCTTTTCTAGGGGTCTTGAGCTAATTGATGTTGAGGTATTGCCGGGCCATTACTAGGATTTTTTCAAATTCAGTTAGTGCTAGGGCCTGGGTGAGGACTGTAATGTTTGCAAACTAGGGGATCCCTAGCCCCGAAGTGAAGGTCATGGCGTCTAGAGACACCATAGGTGTTGGGTAGACCGAAGGAATAGGAGAGGCAAGCATGACAACTCATATGGCTAGATTGTAGTGCTCTTCCAGTGTGAGGATGAGCTATGGAGCATGTACTAAGCAGGGGAAGCAGGCGGTCTTAAGAATTCCAGAGGCGGCCATATTGAGTGCCATCAGATCTCTAGACTTGCATTGTATAGACATAATTTTCACCAAGGCCTGCATTTTAGCCCATGCACCGACACTTGTGTCAGTGATTAACTGCAGCTTGGAATCAACCTTCGATCCTAGAATAACTGTTAGGAATAAGGTGTCTCAACCTTGGATAATTCCTATTCTTATTATTTGTTTTGTAAAATGTTTTTTCTTGCAAATAATGTATTTAAGTGTGAGTGTACATGTCTAGTTGGCATGTTGATGTGTCACTCCACTTGATGTGTCGGCATCTTGAATGGTGTGTAAGGAGATCATGGCTGAAACGGTTATGACGGATTCCTACGACACGTAAGAGCTATGTCTAGGAGATTTCAATGATAGGTGAAGACATGCAAGACGTGTGACAATTGATAAAGTTGAGTACTTTACACTCTTCCACAATCGTGGGGTTTGGGGCATCGCCCCGAAATTTTTTTTAGGGTTCCTATTTTCTCGGAGAATGGTAAAACCCTAATGCGGCTATCTTTGGAAGTTTCCCTAAAAAGGAAAGCGCATGATATAAGCATTTTTAGGGTTACAGAAAAGGATACGAAAAAGAGTGTATTGTTGGTATAATCTGGTGCTACTGGATTTGTCTCTGTGTGTCGATTGTCTCCTGAAAGAACTTGGATTGCAAGTGTGTTGTAACCGTTGTGTTGAAGATAATACATTGTGCAGGTTTTGGAGTGCTGGGGTTTTTTACCGAAAGGTTTTCCCCAGGGTAAATCATTGTGTCATTCTCTATTTTCTGTATGCA
>MU224437.1:454732-485683 GCA_018584345.1 Thuja plicata
GTTTTCCCCAGGGTAAATCATTGTGTCATTCTCTATTTTCTGTATGCATGGTATGTGGCTGCAATATCATTGTTAAAGTAGTTAACAAATCTGAAATTGTAAGGATTTAAAAAGAATTTGCACAATAATTTCCTATAGAGATTAGTGTAGGAAGCTATTTCCACACCTGAGTTTCCTTACAATAACTTCTCCCTTTAGGTATTTCATTGAAAGTGGGAGTTTCTCTAAGGCCTTCTCGACCTTTGTCTTGGTGACTACCCTGGTTGAAGCAGTAGTGGGGAGCTCCGGGCTCCTGGGTGGAGATGATGTAGATGCCTTAGACATGTTTGATAAGTTAATTCTGGCAACTTGCAAGACCCAACAACCGCTAGCATATATATAAAAACCATAATATAATTTTGGATCCTAGAGTTTTTCACCACTGCTTCGCATCTGTTCCTGAAAGGATATTAGTTTGCATTAAACCCCAGAAATATAATATATTAAGCACAAATGACTTGGGAATTTGATCAATGCCCGGGGGGGGTCTCCGGGGATTCTGGCTCATGCGATAAATGAAATGGAGGCCAAAGGGGAACTTGGGACCTGAAGTCCAGGAAAGATGATCGTTATTGACATGACCAGAAATTAGCCGTACTAGGCTGACATGAGATGTAACATGGTCATGCAGTAAAGACAGATATGACAGAGGAGAGAGAAAATTGCCATAGCTCAAACAGGTGAGGTGCCGAGTTTGAACTAGGCGGGCACCATGAGGGCGAGCTCAACAAATTGGGTTAAAATGTGAAAGGGCATGGTGAGAAAACTGTAAAATAGGAAGTATATACACTAATATACATTAACTATAGAGGGCTGAAGCACAATGAGGGACGAAACACAAATCGCAGGCACTGCTTGTAGAATTTGGCAAATAAATGACTACGTGACTAAAACTTTTAGTCATGGGACTAAAACTTTTAGTCACATGACCAAAACCGATCATATTTGGCAAATAAATGACTATGTGACTAAAAATTTTAGTCACGTGACTAAAAGTTTTAGTCACATGACCAAAACTTATCATATTCTACTAATTATTTGCAATTCACAATTCTAAATGACTAAATAAATGACTAATTTGATCATCGGGTAAACTCACAAGGTCAGACAATTAAAAATGACTAAATAAATGACCAAATAAATGACTAAACAATTAGTCACTAATAATTACTCACTCAAATAAAAATGACTAAATAATTAGTCATCCAAACAAAAATGACTAAATAAATGATTATTGCTCCTTTATAATGGCATTTGATAATATCATAGACTTATATACCTAGAAGTTCTTTTTCACCAGTAATGCTTGTTCATCAATAGACTTATTGTGTGAGGAAACCATCTACACATGTCTCATGCCAGAAACTTATTGTTTTGAAGTTGTTATTTCTAGAAGCGATTAGATTCAATTTACAATATGGATTGTTAAAACATAATGGTCCAGTCTACTGAAAATGAAGCTTTTTCCCTTAAAGAAAAAAAATGTTTTTCCCTAAAAAATGAAGATTGATTCACTTCTATCTTTGCTTGTTGAATATGTACTTGACCATCTTAATAATGTGAAATAGAAATAACAATGATAGAATATTTTGGTATGAGAATTGTCATCATACTTGGACTTCCATGATTTTGCAAAGACAAGGTCTTTTGTAGGATTATCATAAGAGTGTTCATTTAATACCACATATTTACAGACATTACCCATGGTTAGAGAATTGAAAACTATTGAAACACTATCCTAAGGTGAATGATTACTTGTTACATTCTGTGAGAAAAATGGATGAGCATCTTCATATTTGTATTTTAGATCATCAAGACAGCGTAGCAATATCAAAGTGGGAAGACTGGTCAGTTTCTTTCTTTAATTAGGTGTATCAGGATATTTGACTTAACCTTTTATCTCTAGATGCACCTAATGTCTTAGTGATAAAATTACTCTTAGTGAGTATTATAAGTAAGCTTCTATTATTTAAGGTTTTGGTTGAGGGAAAGTAAGTGATTAGCTTTCCTATTCAGTTGGGCATTGACAAATTAAAAAAATACCAATGATGTTGAGGTTGCAAGTGGTGGATTGGCTAAATTCGGCTTGAAACGTTGTTCTATGAAAAGATCATGTATAATCCCAGGGTCCTTTTATTTGAGGTATTGGGAAGAATATTTTAGAATGTTGCAATGATAGAGTAAAGGTAATGTTTCCAAGCAAATGGTAAGTGTCGTTATATATATAGCATATATTTGATCTTGATAATTCACATCAAAATAAATTTGACATAGTTGAATTCAGAAATATATTCTTGAAAGCTTAAAATGTTTAAAAGTACTTCAAAATCTTAAGATGTTTAAGAAAAAATTAACATTTTATCTTGAAAAATAAAATATTATTTTAAATATCTTAAATTTAAATTTAAATTATTTAAATTATCTTAAATTAAAAAATAAAGACAAAAAAATGAGCCTAAATAGATTTTTATTATACTTACTAATTAGTAAAAAATAAAACTTAATTAATTTAAAATAAAAATCATTTAATTAAAAATTAAAATAGAAGGGGCATTTTTAATTAATTAAACAGTAATTAGAGGGCTGATCATATATAAAGCATTTTGGGTGGGTATAATTAAAGAACAATAAAAAATAATGAACAAAATGCTAAGCAACATTTTGGGTGGCTATAATTAAAGAACAATGAAAAATAATGAACAAAATGCTAAGCAACTCACGCGCGGAGGAAGGGCAGGCTAAAAATGTTGGCGGCAAGCTGAAAGTCATTCACGCCAAAGGGTTTGTAGAGCGCGGAGGAAGGGCAGGCTAAAAATGTTGGCGCCAAGCTCAAAGTCATTCGCACCAAATGGTTTCCAGAGCATTCTTGAAATTTGACCTCATTGATTCTTGGATTCATGTCACTTATTTAATCCATTTTGGTTGTTCGTTGGATGCATGAGAAGTTGGAGTGATCGAATGAGAAACAAATTTAAATCTTAGGTTTTCTCCTCTTTACTGTTATGTTATATTTGATCTACATTTTTTGTGGTGTAATGACTATCTTTCACTTAAATCATCATCATGTCCAGAAGGATGTTTGCATTGTTTTTGAAATTTTTGGTACTTAGTGTATAAGCTTCATTCCATTAGAGTTTTGATTAATGATGCAGCTCTAAGTAATTGAGTTGCATTTTTGTTTATTTTTTAGAGATCTTACCCTCTTATGCTATCATTAAACTGTTCCGAGTCTTGTCAATTTCAATTAGACACATCTTTTTGTAATCTTGTCTTAGTTCCTTGGTATGGGGTGTTCTCTATATTTGAATTCCATGAAAAAATTATTATATGGATATTGAAAACCTACGTCTACATTATGTAAATCAAAATTCTACAATAACAGATTGTGATTTCAAACAATAATTTATCATTTCAAGGTATCTAAGTCTATTATATCAATTTCCCAAAAACTGTTGTGTTCTTTCAAATGGGTCATAGCATCTCTTTTACCTACAGGCTAGCATGATCAAAGCTTTGATACCAATTGCAATGTCCTCTACTGAGACTTGACTCTTATTTGCCCTAGAACCCCCAAATAAGGTATAGACTATATTTGAGAATGTAGATTGTCAATTTTATATCTTGAATTAGAGCTTGTAATAATTACCATCGTGAAAGATGAATAATGTACTTCCAAAATGTTTAAAGTAGAATTCTGATCACCATTATGATTAACATAATGTACATGTAGGATTTCGTTAAGGCCTTCCCCAATAATCTATTCACAATGTGAAGTACCATGAGAGATCATACAAGGTGCCTTGAGCTTGTCCATCAAGCTCAGGAGCATGGAATGATACCCGCCCATTTGACCTCTTAGCCGCACCTAGGGTTACCCAACTCAAATGGAACCTATGCTACTTTCACTCATATACCCTACCTCCCCTCCATGATTGAACACTAAATTGGATGAAAGATTTGAAGGAATCACTATTATACAGGCCTACTTCATCATTAATTAAGCATACATTAGAGTAATAGATTATCTGCATATATTCATAATTCCTATCAAATGAAAACATATAACAATTTAGCTAATTCATATTGCAATGCATTGCACTCATACCACAACATCTGACCAGTATATAAACTGCCATATGATATATTAATTCCGAGTTCTGTATTCTTTTATTTGGTTGAATGCTGATCTTTACTTCTTTGATTTGTCTTACTTGGATGACTTGTTCTTCCTTTTATATCTCCATATGGAGGGAGTCACATCTCTTCATGTAACCCCTTACCCTAGGAAAGAGTGGCACCCTTTCAAAGATGGATGTCATCATAACAAATCCGAGTCAGCCCATTTACAGAGTTAGGTTATCTCCCTGCAACTTTTTCTAAGACTGAATATTTTTGAGAATCCAGTCATACTTGGAAGCTCGAGATTGGAACTCCTTAACATGTAACTCAAGCCTATGGAATCTCCATTCAATGCCATGCCTATAAGATTTCCAGTCATCTGACATTATTCTTTTTTTCCTAATAAAAAACAATCAGTACATTTTAAGAAACATGGAGGGGAAAAATGCCTTAATAATTAAGAAATGTAAGAAAAACATAAGATCATATGCAAATCATAACTTATTTTGCAAGACCAAAGTCTAAAAATGATACAAATTTCTTCTCCATGACTTCAATTTGATTCTACATAGTCTTACCAGTCTACTTAATTGAAAGTCATTGTTGTTTAATTAGAAAACTTTGGGGACATACAGACTGCCCAAGACTACATCCTTTAAATCTTGCAAAATATCAACTAATCAATCAAGACAATCGATTGACTTTTATGGATACCAAAGTGTCTCTTTTAAAAATAAATGGACTGATGTTTCCCAGTAGTCTATTAGGTGATCAGGTTCAAAGTCTTGATCCGGTGCTGAGCTTGCAAGGAGCTGTATCCAGTTACATTTTCAAAAATATTGGCATTTATTTCTTTCAAGATGCTGGTAAATCCAGTCTGTACATTATTTATAGGAAACTTGGATGAGAAAGTGGATGAGAGGGTTCTTTACAAAATTCTAATTCAGGCAGGACCTGTTGTTGACCTCTATTGTGTTGTGTTGTGCTCACAAAACCTCTTCAAATTATCTTTGCGCTTGCTGCTCTCCCACAAGGTTTCTGCATTTTAAGCCATCAGTGCTCCTGTGATTTCCTTATGTCTTTCCATGACCCTAGCTTGTGGCCTCTCCATCCAACATGCTGCTTGAGACATCTTTCCATATGAATGATCATGATACTAGATGGGTTCTAATCGCAATGCATTACACTTCTGCCTTGACACTGTTAGCATTCTTTGCTAGCTATTAGGATATATTTTTTAGGCCATCAATAGTGAAATAATTGTTAGATTGTTTTATCTTACTAAATGAAAAATTAAAATGTAGTTTATGCTCTGAAGATGAAGATAATTATATTTCCAATGCATTGACAAAGCCAGTAGAATATTTATGTTTATCAACCTCTTCAAACATATGCTTCACTTTGCGATAGAGTTTCTCTAAAACCTTCTCTGACCTATAGGAAATAAAATCATCTTTGTCCATAAAGTCTGGATATTGCTTGGGTCGCAGATTTGGTGGCATCACTTCTACTTTTCCAGTTTTTGGAAAGTCTACAGCCATGGCTGCAACCTCTGCAAGTTTAAGACAACTTTCATCTAGTGCACCACAATCACTTAGATGTGCTTGAACAACATGTGCATTGCAAATAACACCCAAACTATCATTGACCATGTGTCACACAAAAAATTAAATTATGTCCTCTGTTCTCACAGGTTCTTTTGATGCCATCGCTTGAGCTGGAGTGTAGTCCATTGGGTCAAAACTCTCACCACTTGGTGGCATGAGCCTAGAGTCCCAAGAAACAAAGTAGATATCACCATCAAGGTCACTGCCTGATGCTTCGTTAGGATGGGGTCTACACCCTTTCTATGGAAAAATTAAGCAATCAACCAAGTGAAGCAATCTAGGAGAATCAACCGCTTCTAAGATTCATACATCACTAGGATGTAAACAAAGATTTTTTGCCATAATCACTTTTCCTCTTATAATTCTTGGGCTTATCTTTCTTTCTACAAAGCTTGATCCATTTTCAAGAAAGAAGCCTTGTAGGGGAGGGCTCGAAATTTGTATAAAACATTGCCCATATTCAAGCTCCCCTATGTCATCCAGACAACCCATTAACCATCTTCCATCAGGGAAAAATATCCTAGATTTTCTACGAAGCTCTTCTAATTGGACAACTCTTATAGAAGAAAGCATATCTTTTAAATGCGGTTCTGTTTGTTGCTTAAAACCAGCACTCAACATCATAGCAACAGTGTTTTGTAGATCTCATGTGCATGATGTGGTTAATACATCAAATGCCACTTCCACATTTTCAATCATTTGATTAAGGTTATCCAGCATTAAATCTTGCAATTCATTGAAAGTGGTGTCAGGAACTAAAAGAGCTGATAACAAAGTAATTATCTGTCTGTTCAGAAAGAAGGGCTGGAAACGTGTCCAAGTGATTACTTCAAGCATGTCGTGTCGAGATTCAAAATTTTTCATGCTGTTTCTCAATGACAACTTATGTTTTCTTCTAGGTTTAGCTTCCCAAGTTGCGACCACACCTTTGTAGCCACCATACCTAATCTGATAGGCTGATGGGGGGTTGATATTCAACTGCAATCTCTGAGCGACTTCCCTAGCAAGATCAGGTGTGATCTTTCTTTCCTATACCATCAGATAAATTGTAACCATTCCTTTTGATGTCTTCAAAGTCTTTTTCAAGCTTTCCTCTTGGAACCTGTACCGTGCAATAGGTGGAAGAGAAACATTGACCCATTCTAGCAGCGTGCTTCACAACATTATTTTTAGGAAAGGTCCCCATCCAGTTCTTAATTTGATGTATTTCAATATCTTCAGTATCAAAAAACCATGCAGAGCGGTCTCTCAACTGATTAGAAGAAAAAGCTAGAAATGAATATTCTCTACCACCGAGCTCAAATCCTTTATGAATAATTTGCCTCACTCGCCTATAAATTGCAGTTCTATGTGCAGGAACATTAGATGACACCTCTCTAACAATAGGTGTTGTAGGAACAGTTAGTGCCATTGAAGACATGGCTTCCATGTTATCATCCATGAAAGTTACTCTTAGAAATCTATCTACATACTTCTTGAAGTTCCTTATGACACGATTTGACAACTCTATTTCTTAAGGAAGATAGTAGGCCTTTGTAGGAGTGATGACCAATCTCCTGACTTCAACTGTTTCCTCAGCAACCTTTGGTTTTTTTCAAAAGCTTTGGGATCTTTATAAAAATCCACCCAAGTAGAGTTTTAAGTCTTTAGAAGGCGTCAAAAATTGGATAGGAGTAGGATAGAATGTGCCTCAGTGCTATTATAGACATTCAGGTAATGTCACTTTAGGATTCAACAAATTATAAAAGTCGGGTGTTAGTCTGTGGTAATTGACAATGCCTTTGTGTACAAGAGCATTTAGCAGGAAAAGAAAAGAAAAGAGCAAATAGTATTATGGATTTTGCATTATAGTATTATGGATTTTGCATTATAGAAAAGAAAATGTTTCCATTGGAGGTAGCCAAATATTAAGTTAGCATTGAAGAAGTTGTAAATGATTCTTTAAAATTACACTGCAATCTCTGCGTGGCGGGCATAATGTACAAATTGTTAGATGGATTGTTTTTGCAAAATCAAGTTGGCAAATTATACTATAGGGAATGCTCCTCCATTTTGGCTTTAGCTTTCTACTGGTAGTGCAAAATGTTGTAACAAAAAACTCTCAGTATAATATTTAGAAAATACTCTTGGAGGACTTTAATATAAAAGATGTACAATTTGAAAATATACACGAGTGCAAGGGGGATTCTAGCGGGGGTTTTCAGACATTAATTTGCCTCCTACTAGTTTTACATGATGTGATCCATGCTGATAAACAATGTTCTTTACTATATATAAGGACAACCTTGGATTTTGTTTAATTGTTGTCACAACTCATGAATCAGACATCATTAATTTTGAAGCTCTTCCTCGATGTGTAAAATGTACAACTCATTTTCTAGCATGCTGGAAGGCAAGAGGAAAAAATTGACTATGAGGATGGTTAGAAAAACTCAGGGACAAAAGTAGGAAGGAAAATTGCATAATGGAAAAAGAGTTTGCAAACTTACAAAGTATTGATTCATTTAGAATTTATATAAATTCCAATATGGAACACTATTTGGAGTGGCAATAATAGGGAAAGCTGGAACGTTTAGGTTAACTATAGATTACAATTAGACATCTTTCTTGCATATTGGTATATAATTAAGAAAACTGGTATATTCTTTTTCTTAACAGTCGTCCCCTAAAAAATTGCCTAAAAGTACTCTCATACTGTAAACATGTACAATATTCCCCTGTCATCTCCATCTCTGAAACTCAATAGAACATATATTTTATGTAATATATACTTGTTGTTTCAAACATACTATGTGCACAACAGTTGTAACAATGCTACCTGCACTACCTAATTTGTGAACTATTTAATACAAAAATAGATTAGATAATTGAAAATTCTATTGTTTGGTTTAAGATTATTCTCGTTTAATGCAGAGGTTTTTGCAGGCTCATAATACTGTGGCACCCCTTCAATATCTATATGTGTGCAAGTTTTTGCTTCATATACTCTTGTCTTGGGTGGCAGTTGACGAGCTAGGATTTGGGCTGACTGGAGCTGCCCTGACTCTGAGCTTTTAATGGTGGATTCTGGTTATTGTTGTTGCTTTGTATATTTTTACAGCCCTTCTTGCAGGCATACCTAGACTGGCTTCAGTTGGATGGCATTCAAGGTTCTATAGCTATGTTTAAAGCGCATTATTGCTTCAACATTTATGCTAACATAAGCTTATAAACAGTATTATGAATTGCTATCAAGATTCAACTGCGTAGTTTTTGACTTAAGCTTATCGACCCATATTTCACAAGAACCTCTCTCTCATAACTAGTAGTTTCAATTTATACCCTAAGTCAATATAGTTACCACGAGTACAACCTTTTTCCCTTTTTGAATAGGAAATTTTTAAAGATTGAAATTGATTTGATTTGGAATTAACCTGAATTCATTAAAATGTCAAAAGGTATTTACCAAGTTAGGAAATCTTTCTAAAGGCACATCTTATTATCAACCCACAAAAATTATACTGAAGGTTGGACACTTACATCTTGTTTAGTGCCACATATTGAACAGATAACCTGAAAAAGCAATAACAAACATTGTAACTTACAGATAAGCCCCATATATAAAGCAATTGCAAATAATGTACAAGGTGCAAAGCTAAATTTAACTCGAATAGAAAGTTCACTCAAATGAAGTAAGAGGATTACCTACTGCACCTCATGACGAGGAATGTCATGACTCACTTCTGGATTAATATCCATAACATTCTGTAAAATCATTTTGAACCAGTAAAATTTTGAATTCATAGAATGAATAGGCGAGATCATATTAGCCATTTACAAACAGACATGAAAGACTATACCTTTGCCTCGTTGTGGCAATGTCTGCAATCAAAGATCTCATTGCAACATGGGGCTCTGATACTACACCTCCGTCTATAATGAGAACAACTGTCATTGACAGGACAGATAAAGCAGTATTAAGTTTGGTACTTACTACTAATTCATACAGAAAGATGAAATGAACATTGTTTAAGTGCTCTACAAATTCATGCTAACTGTAGTTAATAGAAGCAACTAAGACATGATATTTGATTTCTTTGTATGGAGGACACATAAATCCATAAGAACCACAAGAATTCAACAAACAAACAGGTTCAATTCTAAAGAATTAATTAGTTCTTCCTAACTTCGTAGTTAATTTCATTAGCTACAGGACCAATGCTATACCACTACAAATAATGGCATACACTACCTCATTTTTTATAGGTATCAAATTATTATTGTTGATATAAATGTGTTAGCCACCAACAATTGTGCAACTTACTCTATATTTGACCAGTAAACCAGTTGGGATATATAGGACTTGTATCAAATGTTGTAGATACTAGTAGTTTCTTGTCTTATTTATAATTTGCATATATCAAAATGAAAAAGTGTAGGCTAAACTTTAGAGTGTATCCGTATAGATATATATAAAAATTCACACAAATAGAGTGGTTTACTCACCCATATTGCCCATATCCTTCATCTAGCTTTTCAAGACTTTCTTCCCTCATTTTTGAAGTTGAGACAAGTTCTATAGGTTCGTCACATCCTTTTGGGACCAAATGTTCAGGAAGAACTTCCATACTTGGAGACATTGCTCATGGTCCTGTACCTGCATAAGAAGTATTTTGAAGTAAGTCTTCCAGTTCTAGATAAATTCCAACATTGCAGTCATTGGTCAACATCCATCTAAGAACTCCGGCCAAATCTCTTTGAACTGCCCCACTCTGACCACAGTGTTGCATAGCAATCCAAGTCAGCAAGCATAAAATCAAAGCATAACCGTGAACATCTTCATTCATCCAAATTTCGATGGATGATAAAACATGCATAACAATTTAAGTCCAACTGGAAACTCAATCATCTCCTGAATCAATCTTCACTATTACAAATTTGAAGAGTTGTCAGGTTGCAGTTTGACACTAATTTGTTTGAGTCCAGGAACATAAACTTTGCCGCACGGTCACTTGATGCAGTCTCACACCTAAAGAAATCAAGGCAATCTGCCCAAATGCAATAGACCAGAGGCAGGACCTCCGTTTCTGGTGAAATAAAAGAGAAGAAACAGATCAAGCACATGAAGAACGGGAAAAACAAAAAATCAAGATAAGGCAAGAAACAAAGTTAACCATTGTGAGGAAAGGGGGAATCTGTGGACTGCTACATTATAAGCACTTAGATAGAGCTATTTCTGCTTGCAATCTCAAGTGTGGTGTGGTGACCTGGAAGGGAGTTTTTCGCCCATCCACTTGTTGAATGCTTTGTGTACTTGAAAACCTGCATCTCAAGATTCTAAACACATGGGTACAAGAATAAATTGTTTTTGATTTTTCTTGTTTAGTACCACAGAAAATTTCGCGTTTTGCTATATCAAATGTTTCAGAACACATTAAAGGGCATTGAAGCTGATAAACAACCAACAGGATATTCTGAAAATCCTGCCAAGTTATGAGCATTTACAATGCATAAACCCTTACAAGAGGACATGCATTGTAAATTTACAATTAAAGAATTTTCTTCTCTTAGGGAAGGAACAGACAGAATACATATATTTCCTGTGACTTCATCTTATTGATTAAGATGAGGTTTTATATTCATCATTTAACCCCTAACAGGCACAAACAAAACTGTGTTGAAGGCAGGATTCTCCCCTCTTACTCTTCTCTTTGTTTATGGCATTTTATCCTAACCAACAAAGCTACACTCAAAGAGTTAAAATCAGAAGCTTTCACTCCTCAAACTTAAAAGCTCTTTGTTTCCTTTCTGTGAATCTCTTTTGGATTAACAAATCCTGCTATTACCCTAGTATCTTTATACTTCTGTAACTCTCATGAACTTTATAGTATAAATCCTAATATAATTGCTCTCAATTCCATGTCTTAATAATAACATAAATGATAAATATCTACTTTAAGTGAAACTTGGATGCGTTGAAAAAAACACCCAAATGCACCCTCTGTTCATAACTATTATTGACAAGGAGCATACCCAAAAATAATGCAAAAAATCTCTTCACCCAGGCTGATCACACATATCTTTATCATCAAAGAATCCAGACATCAGATCAGAGTAACAAGGTCCAATCTACTTCCATATGTATTATACTATAATATTAAATATGTAACTACACGTTATGGACGAGTTTTCAATTGCAAGTTGGCAATACACATATTGAATATCATCTAAAGGCTGAAACATATAAAATATTAAAAACACAACTAACACTAAGTTGTCAGATTCATTAAATACAACCTTTTTATTCTAATTGTAAAAACTGAAGCGTCTTCTCCAATATAGAGAGCACAAATTACATTCAAAAAGACCTTGTTTCCTGATGATCACTGTATTCGTTTGCAATTTGCATTGATTCCAAGTTGTTTATAATGGAGATACCAGATATCACTGATCACTTGAATACTCAAATTTTAAAAATTACTTAAATCAGAATCTACACTTTCATCAGAAAAGTTGTGCTGAAAAGAAAAGCTTCCAAAAGAAAATTTAAACATTAATAGAAATTGACGAGAAAAACGGTTATTCATCTATATAACATCCAACAACTTAAAAAATTAGTTAAACTTTAAATGGCTCCAACTATAACATAATTGATATTGAAGAGAAATGCTTCACCATGCATAATATCTGTGTGTCCATTGTAAATGAAGAAATATTCATAACTAAATTTATCTGGAGGACATATTAATGTTTCTTTCCTTTTACCAATTATTGTTCTTATGATGTCATCTTCTAAAAATATTCTCAACAAAATGATAGTTCTTACGAGTGTTAAACTTATGAAAATATTTTCAAAAATTTGTTTGATTATCTTGATTGTGTCTACAAACATGTGTGCCTAAAAGAGTACGTAGTATGTTTCTTCTTCTATTTTATTCAAGTGCAGACTATTCACATATTTTATTCTGCAGGCATGCATATTGTATGTTAGACTCTTTACATGTACACGATTCCCCACAGGCTTCTGGTATATCCATCTATGAATTTTTTGTATTATGCTTGAATCTACTTACCTACAGATTCTAACGTATGTTCGGATCTACTTCTATAATTTTGTATCTTTGATGAGAGTTGATTATTTGTTTTCTTCTTAAGGATACTTCACCTATAATTAGTTTTTAAAGTAAAAATAGTTACCAACCATCTTTTCTGTGTTGTTCACTTTTAAATTTTCTTTCAAGTCTAATCACTTAATCTAATTTTGTGTTTAGAAATTTAATTGCTTTTAGTTACTTGAAGTTTTGAAATGTTATATAGTTCCATGTTAGTTGGTTCTAGTTTGTTTCCCTTAAGCTGCGTAGCTCATGTGAGCTGGTTGTTAGTATTTTTAAATTTGGAAATCGATTTATTTGTATCAAGTTCATAGCTCTGTTACCTGTACAGACCCACAACATCCTGTATCCAAGTCCTAGTTCAGGTACCCTGTGTGAGCAAGGAAACCCAGGTTTGCTTCATAATACTTGCAGAGAACCTGGGAAAAAACCCAATAAATTTTCTATTTTATTTTTTTCTTCCCTTCTTTTGTACCTCCTAGGTAAGCTATCCAACCTAAAACAAAACCCTGAGGGAAAAACTGACCTCTAAAGACCTTGTACCACAGAAACAAACTTTTATTTTAAACCAAAAGATTCAAAGAAAATACACTTGCTGAACCTTCCTTCTTGCTTGTTATTGCAAAGTAGAGATGAAGATAGATCATTGAAGTTTTCAGAACAGTTGAACTACTATTCCTGCACTCATGCAAGAGACCATTCATTTCCAAGGAGTTCATGGATTAATGTTTGTACTGAAGGTAAGTTGTTTCGATTTTTCTTCTAAAACCAAATCTCTTGCTTTTTTTCTCATTCTTCTACATCTAAATGGGTAAGAAAAATAGTTTTTGTTTCAATTTTTTAGGAATGTGTTGTTTTACAAGCTAAGCTTGTTGTCAGAGGGATTAAAATGGTGGCCTATTCTAGGTCCATGGGCCAACCTTTCTAGTTCCATGGACCAATTTAAAGATAACTGAATTGGGTATGTCTCTATTTTTTCTATCTCAGGTAGGAAATTTGGTACTTTCAAGGACTAGTGCTCATTTTAGGACTTCTCCCCAATGCAGAAGTTGAATTGGATTCTATTTCTGTTTGATATGTCACAATAATCGAAATGCAATAAGGCTTTCATTATTTAATATTGCTAAAGTTCTTAACAATGCGAGCTAAAATGTATCTTATCAATGCAGCATGAATTATTCAAACTGGCACATGCAACTTATGTTGGAACTGAGTGCAGCTGCAAGGTTTTTGGCGCAAACATTACTTTATATGCCTCTCTAGATACTCTTGATTCATCTCAAGCTGCATTTCATGATTTAATCCAAAATAGCTATAACTAAACTTTGCAGTATAAGAGTTGGAAATGAACTTGGATTAACAATTATTGTCTGAGTACTATGTCTTCGACAAGATATGCAATAAGATTTAAGATGCTTGTCTTGCACGAGTAATAAATTTTCTCACTTTGAAGTAAGCTATAAAATTTAGGAACTGCCTTTGAATGTGATATAGATTGGCGGACCATACGATTGTCTTTAGCCATGTGATCTAGAGTTCTCAATGCATTTTCATGTATGATAATGTCCTCCCATGTGAACATCCCAATTAAGAGTGAAACAACTCCCTCATGTTCAATTTCAACACCAATTTTCTTTTCTATTGCTAGGTTTGCAAGAGAGGCTAGAACTAGAGTAACAATGTCATGAATTTGAGATATAAGTGTTTTGACAAGAATGGTTAGGCTGGCAGATTTCACAATGGAAAATTTGTTATCATAAAAAATAATTCATCACCATATGCTATTTTTCTTTCCATTTCTGATGATGGAATAAGTTCCTGCCATCTTTAGCTGGAAAATTGTGAACCAACTCAGTTGCAAATATGGATTTTAGCTCCTTGGTCTCTCTATCTTCCAATAAATATGGAGAGAAAGGGCTTCTATTATATCTTGGTTAAGAATTGTACTCTTAGTAAAATCTAAACCTAGAATTTATTTGTAGCCACTAAACATTAGTTGTGCAGGTGAATTTTGTTGTCTATATCAATCATGTATCTAGGTTAGAATTAATTCATGGGATTCTATGTTTTTTATTACATATCTGCATAGAGAAGTTTAAGACACATTTGGCAAGTAGTTTCATCAAGCACTGTAGTTGGGAAGGTTACTGAATTCATTTTTTACCTCCTTTTAACCAAATTTACAGATTATATTTGTGTTCTTTATTAGCCCGTTTTACTAATTTAAAAATGTCTAAAATGTCTTAAATGCAGGCTTTTGACTTTTGCAAAAGAAATTCTCTTAGAGTTTCTAGCAAAGGACACATGCACTGACCTAGATTGGATTCAAATACTTGGGATGAAGGTTGGTTTTTCCTAAAGTCTAACTCGTGCAGCTACATCATCTAGACAACTCTTAAACAATGATCTTGATATCAAATATTGTGTTTTTTTTGTTAGCCTGGTCCGGATCCCATTGGAGTCGTGGCAATAGGTCACGATTGTGATGGAGTGGCTGCTCGAGCATGTGGCCTTGTACGGATGGATTCTAACAGGGTATGAAAGCTCTGTCTTAAAACATAAGATTTTCAAAAATATTTAAAGTTAATATTGCTTGTCAATTAGATCTTGTAGAGGGAAATGACATAGTTGATGTCTAATCTCAAATTTAAAAATATTCTTAAGCTTGACTGAACTGATTTAGGCTAAAACATTACAAACTATTTCCTTGTAAGCTAATCAGGTTTTTTTTTACTTCATAGTCTTCTTTTCTTCAATAGCTTTCCAATCATCTTTCTTCTAAACAACATTATGTACTCTGATTATCAATCTTGCACAATGATTTATTTATCTATTCGTAGCATCCCAATGCTTGACCAACTTTTTGGATTCATACGATAGGGAATTCACTTCCTGACCTAATGCAAGCGTTGATGATCCATTCATCTAATGAAAAATTTGCCAAGTCAGTAAATTAATAATATTTGATTTACTGTCAAGAATAATTCATTTATGTGATTCTTATGGAACCAAACTTTGTCTATCTTGATTAGAATTGTATCTATGATAGAAAGAAGCAATTAAAATTATTGTCTACAAACGAACACATTAGGTTAGTGGGGACTTGAAAGTACATCCAATTAACAAAAGTTAGGGTAAAAAGAATCCTAGGATCTGAATAAGTAATAAACATAATTCAATGTAAACATAACTAGAAGGGTTAAATCCATGTGGGTAAAAGTAAAACTACATGATCCAACAAGAAGCACAAATAGCCATCTGAGAGGGGAAGACTCCTCAAGGAAATATAGAGATGATGAAAACCAGCTTGGAGCAAGGATGGTAATTGGTGTTGTTACACATCAACAACAAATGTTCTAGCAAAGGAACCAATAGTTCAACATCCACTGCCATGGCAAATTGATGTAAATATTACTAGAAGAGTTAAACCCATGTGGGTAAAACCCAATCTGTATGATCAAACTTAAAATACAATTACCATGTGAGGAAAGAAGACCTCCCAAGGAAACAATGATCCAATGAAGACCAAATATGAAGGCCAAGGATAATGATCAACATTGTTACACAAATGTAACAAATTTTGTGGTAGAAGATGCAACAACATTTGTAGGATTTGAGAGACAAATCCACAAAACCCAAAGAACACCTGCATGCAAGAAACTTGTAACAAGAAAGAAGCAGGAAGAGGGAAGGAGAATAACTTAGAAGTCGCTCAAGAAGTGAGAGCTAAATTGTAATCTGAATTAATGAAAAAGAAACTACAAAGTTCAACCTATAAAGGTGAACGAAACCCTAAAACTAGAAAAGCTAGGTTGCACATTATCCACAAAACCCAAAGAACACCTGCATGCAAGAAACTTGTAACAAGAAAGAAGCAGGAAGAGGGAAGGAGAAGAACTTAGAAGTCGCTCAAGAAGTGAGAGCTAAATTGTAATCTGAATTAATGAAAAAGAAACTACAAAGTTCAACCTATAAAGGTGAACGAAACCCTAAAACTAGAAAAGCTAGGTTGCACATTAATAATTAATATAAATATTAATTATAATGCACCTAAGAGATAGTTTAAGTAAATTAGAGTAATAAACAACTTAATTAATTAAATCAAAGTGATCTAATTAATAAGTGTAAATAGATAATTACTCTAACACCCCCCCTTAAGCGAAGCTTAGGAGGTAAGCTAACCTAACACAACTATGAAAGCAGGAAAAAAGGGTCCCAACAAAAAGGCCTGATCAGGTACCCAAGCACAACCAAATCTCTGTAAAGCGGAGAAATAGAGAAAACCACATGGGAAAAACCCTACTCTAAGAAGAGATAGAAGACAATGCAGAAAAGAATGGCTCAAGAGACTCTCAAAACCATAAGTACAATCAAACCCCCCATGAGAGAGGGATGAGACACCAAAGCCCCCCCAGAATGACGGAACCCCTGTAGGAATGAACGAACCAATGAAACTCCAATGTGGAAGAAACAGAGGTACAAAGTAACAAGGAAACCCCTGAATGAGAGGTGAAACTGGAAGACTGAGCTGGTGCTCAAAGGAGAATGAATGAGACTCCTGGAATGGAATCCCCAATGAAGGTGGGCCAATAGATGGGCTGAATCTGTCAGCTGGGAGGAGATGAATGTCCTCGGATATGCCCTCAACAACTAAAGGGGAAGGCTCAATGCAGGGAGTGACCATAACAGGGACTGCTGAAGAAGAATCATGCTGAACAAAGGCAGGCGCAACAGGAGGAGGAGGTGGAGAAGCCACAACACTGATCTCAGGAGAAACACAGAAGTTCAGGTGACCTGACTTCTTCTCACTAGGCACTCGTGAAGTAGGAGAGATATTCTTTGACACTAGAGATGGTAGACCAAAATAGGAGAAGGAGTACAGGTGGGTGGCATGATCAACTATCCCTGTAGCAACAATGTGGCCAGTCGCACTATCTTGGATGTGTACAGAATCTACAGTGAACTCAACTGTCTTTGCTGTCCCACTGTGAGTAATCTGATAAATGGAGAGAAGGTTCGATGACAAGGATGGAACACATAGTACATCATGGAATGCACCACCATCAATGTCAATAGAACCCTGACCACACACAAGCATAATAGTGTCATTCCCCATCAAGATGTGTAAGGTAGGAGAGGCCACAAAAGATGAGAAGGAACTCCGAGAAGATGCCATATGATGTGAAGCACCGAAATCCAGCAACCACTTAGAAGAGGGAGCTATAGAAGATGCACATAAGGCATGACCCTTTTCATTGTCTGACCCATCTGCCTGAGACTATGATGAATAAGACCAGCGAGAGGAGGAAGAAGGAATGTCAATGTTGCTCTTATGAAGAAGAGTTGTCAAATCAACAATCTGTTGGGCATATCCATCTACCTTCTTCTGAAAGCACTAAGATTCATCATGATTGAACTTATGGCAATAAGTACACTTGGGTTTGTCTGTCTTTGATTTCCCCTTAGGTGAAGGAGGTGGGCCAGAGGAATGCTGGGAAGGAGAATCCTTCCAAGATTATGTGGATGATGATACCTGTTTCTGCTCCGGTTTCTGTGGAGATGGGTGAGCAACCAAGGCATGGCTCATAGAACTAGAAGCATCATTCAACTGTTGAATCTTTGACTGCTCTCGAGTCAACCAATCACAAAAGGCCACAAAGGAAGGCACATTGTGCCTAGGACCCAAGGCATCCATAGTGGAATAGAAAGTGGAAGAGAAAATCTGGAACTCGCCACGAAGCTTTGATAGTATCAGAAAGATATACTCATCATTTGATTTGGTCTTCCCACATCCCTGTAAAAGTGATCGGAGAGCATTGAACTTCATCAAGAAGTCCTCAATGGTGGAAAAACTATCAGGAGACAAGGATGTCAACTCTACATCAAGCTGAAGTGCCCTGAATGCATTCATTATGCCAAAAAGATCTGCAAACTTTCCCCGATAGGCATGAGGAGTGGTCAAACCATCCAGATGAAATATGAGGCTGTCTGAAATGCGTAGTGCAATCAAACCCATGGCTTCATCCATTTTGTTCCTGTGCTAAAGGACCTCAAACAGACGCTGCAGAACAGGTTGGTTCTCATCCAGATATGACCATAAGCCATGTGACATGAGTATCCTGGTCATGTGTGCTTTCTAGGTGTGATAATTGTGTGGTGTCAGCCGGGCCACAGAGGGGTTCGACATTGAGAGAAGAAGTAGACGGAAGTAGAAGGGTCATTTCTGAATTAAATTACAGAAAGCAAATGCACCCCCATAATGTATAATTCTATCCCCCCTGTATAGCAAATAAACAAGTATAAAAAGCCCAAAAAATGAGAACAAAACTTGGACACCAGATGCAGAGAGAGAGGAAACTGAAGCGTCTATTTCAATGCCAAAAAAGAGAGCTCAAACAGTTGAATCAGCAAACAATACCAGCACCATCGCGTCTGGCTCAGAAACACCTTTTTGACGATATTTTGTTTTTTGAAAATGGACATCGTATGCACAAGTTATGGCCAAAAAACCAACTATGCCTCCGAAAAATAGCTCTCTAGAAAAAACTAGTCACGAAAAAAAATTTAACGGTCAAATGACCGTCGTAGCTGCTGGGAAAAAATTTGATGGCTGTCTGCACATCATAGGCCTGTCGCCAGAAAAAAAATTTCCGTCGCTGGAAAAATTGGAATCCGCTAGAAAATTTTGAAAAACTGCCAGAAAAATTTACCGGCAGGTGACGTTAGCAATGATGTCACCTCTGTGTGCTAGTGGTGGCAGGTGGTGGCGTCACCAGTGGAGGTGGTGGCCAGGAGGCTCACCGACAGCTCTCGGGTGGCTCCCGGGTGGCTGCTCTGTACGGGCAGCACCAGTGGTGGGCCGGTGGTCGGGAGCGGGCCGGGTCGGGCTAGACCGGGGTGGCGCGACGGTGGCCACTCCAGGTTGCATCCGGCAGCGCCGAGAAAACCTAAAAAATGAGCCCTTTTTTTGTAATTTTTTTCGGGAAGCGTGCCGTACGACCTGAGGAGCAATTTTTTTTTTTTTTTTCCAGAAGCTACGGTGGCCAAAAATGGCCAACTTTATTTGAAAAATTGATCTCCCAGGCCCTCTGAGCACAATGGAAGCATTCGTTTTTTCTCAAAATGCTCCAGACAAAAGTACCTCCTCTAGATTGAAGAAAAAACCCCGGAGAAGATGTGGTTTTCTTCTACGAATCAAAAACCTTCAGACCAAGCAGCAGCAGGGAAGCTCTGATACCATGTAGGATTTGAGAGACAAATCCACAGAACCCGAAGAACACCTGCATGCAAGAAACCTGTAACAAGAAAGAATCAGGAAGAGGGAATGAGAAGAACTCAGAAGTCGCTCAAGAAGTGAGAGCTAAATTGTAATCTGAATTAATGAAAAATAAACTACAAAGTTCAACCTATATAGGTGAACGAAAACCTAAAACTAGAAAAGCTAGGTTGCACATTAATAATTAATATAAATATTAATTATAATTCACCTAAGAGATAGCTTAAGTAAACTAGAGTAATAAACAACTTAATTAATTAAATCAAAGTGATCTAATTAATAAGTGTAAATAGATAATTACTCTAACAACATTGTCATGTCCCCTTTTGTATAATAATTTTGAGTGGACCACAAATGCCTACATTTTAATTTTCATGTCTTCCTTGGTCCATTTTTGTGTAAATATTCTCCCTCTTCTCTCCCCCTATGTATCTCTTATGTTCTTGAAGTCTCTTAAGTGTTGGGGTGTGTCCAGTCTTTTAAGTGCTTGCCAGCAATAGGAGTTTTGAAGCTCCTCATCTTGACATGCCTTTATATCTAAGTCTGATCTTCCCTTTGTCCCTTTTATAGTGGACTTTCAAACTTGTCCATTTGGTTATGCCTTCCTTTCATTCCTTGCTAGAGTGTTGGAGCTTCCTTTCCTTGGTTACCCTTCTTATTTCATCTGGTGCAAAGTGCACATAACAAAAGTGTGAAATGGCCCATTTACGATATCATAACCATTTACTATCATAACCCTTGAACTATATATGGAAAAACTTGAAATCATGTTTAATGGAAAGTGCTAGTATACATGGTATGATTATTCTTTAAAGGGTACTAGCTCAATGGAAGAGCACCTTCTTTACAAGTAGGAGGATGGTGGTTCGATTCCATCGTGCCCTAATATGACTAAATAAATGACTAAATAAATGACTAATTCAATGACCAAATCAATGACCAAATAAATGACCGAATAAATGACTAAATCAATGACCAAATCAATGACCAAATCAACGACCAAATAAATGACTAAATCAATGACCAAATCAATGACCAAATAAACGACCAAATAAATGACTAAAATAGTTTAGTCATAAATTTGGTCGCTAGATAAATGACCGGCAATAAACTACTACTGATCATGTGACTAAATTTGGTCATTTATCTACAAATTTTGGTAGTTTATTTGGTCATATATTGCTATTTTTGTACTAGTGGGCCAACTTGAGAACGACCTATATAGCTTATCCACAAAACTAAAATTTACAATATATTTACAGGAACTATGCTATTTTACAACTGCACAGAGGGTGGACAACCCACTGGCAGAGCGATCCTGCCCACAGGAGGCGACAACAAGACCAAAATAGGAAACTAGAGACAAATAGTGAAACATAACAAAACCAAGAAAAAAATAGAAACCAAACCAAAAAGCACAAGGAAAAGAATCAGAAGGGTCTACCTTAAAACATGGGGAATGTGGGAGGAGGAGAACAGGAGGCGCTTTGTAGCTGATGAAGCTTCAAATGATCACGAACGCACCACCAAAAATCACTATTAAAACACTGCTAAGCACTGAGAGAAAATCACACTTAATCGCCATTTAATCACCTTTGAATCGCTTTGGATAATTTGTTTGTGGTAAAATGTGAAAATGACTGGTGAAACTTATTTATACCCTTAGGGTAAAAACATCCCGCTTTCCTCCTTCCACAAACCTCGAGAAAGGAAAACCCTCGGACTCCAGGCCTGTGGATTCTGTGCAACCGCACCCTCTACCAAAAGAGAAAATGGTGACAGAGAATCCTGGAGTTTGGAATCAGGCTAGAACAAAGAAGACAAACACTCCGGGGCCAGGACCCGAAGCAAGGAAAACCAAAAAGCAAAGAAAAAAACCCTCACGGCAGTAAAGGCCAGAGGAAAACAAGAGGAAAAGAAACAAGGCAAAAAGAAAAAAACGGGGGACCCATTATTTTTCCTACAAAATGTAGGGATAGGTATGTAGGGCATAACAGATAGTAGTGGGGAGAATAAGAAAAATAAAAAAATTAAGAAGGAAAATAGCCATGACAAAAAAATCAAGATCTCTCAGTCTCTAGAGGGGAGCAAGAAGAGTCATGACTCTTCCCAGATTTATGCTAGCTTCAAATTACCCACCATTGACCTGTCTAATAAAAATATTTTTGAGGGTAAGAAGTCGAAGTCACTGTTCACGGCTACCTCGCCGCCTAGCCACCAAGAGGAGAATGTTGATAAGATGGGTGCTGATGGTAACAAGAAGGAGGCCCTGGAGGAAAGCAAGGTGGAGGCTGAAAGTAAGCCCAAAAATGTGGGGGGAATTTTCCAGCTGCATAAGGAAGTGAAACGGTTGCAAACCTTCGTCCTGGATGCTTTCTCCAAGAAGGAGCTCTGGGAGATCAAGGATTTAGGGGAAAGTTTCAACAGGGTTGCTGGTTCAAGGTCAAAGTCATGCATTCCACGTCTACAACCCTCCAGCTGCTGCACATGGATAAGGTGACTTCCCTGAGTGAGGGTCAGAAGGATGGGAAACTCTTCCAGTTTCTTGTGGAAGACTGGCTCAAGTTGCTTCTTAGTGGAAGGGATAATAACCCCATGTATTTTTCTATTATGTTTTGATGCTCGACTTTTTTGGCTAGTTTCGTTGGTGGGCCACTCTGGGCCTTTTTTTTTCTATGTATAACTCTGCTAACTGTGTTACCATTATTTAATACTTTGGGTTGGATGTTAACTCTGCTGATACTTGCTTTCTCAGACTAGTTACCAAATTCATGGTGAAGTTGGGGTCTGCTGGTTTTTACAGGCTGGTTACCAAATTTGTGTTAAATTTGGGGCCTGTTGCTTTTTGTCTTTTGTTTTTTTATTTTCAAAAAAGGGATTGGCTGAGGGTCTGCTGACTCTAGTAGTGTGCTGGTAGCCTGCACTTCTCGTGTTGGCTATGTTTCTTTGGTTCAGCCCCCTTGGTTGGGCTGCTTTTTTAATCAAAAACATATAATACAACATATAAGAAATGACCACCAGCAAATTTATTAAAATATGGTGATATAATTTAAAACACTTAAATCCCAAACTGAACAAATATGTATCAAATTTATGGTCCCATATCCTAGGACTCTACTTAAGGTTGCACAAATATTTTTTCAATTTATAGACCAAATTACTTTGACCTTTTACCATATAGTAATCCGATTATGTCATATAAATATCCTCAAAACTACCATGAAGGAAAACAATTTTCACATTCATTTGGTCAACCTCTAAATCATAAGCAACAACAATAGAAATAAAAAATCTAATTGATATAATTTTTGCAATAGAAGATAATATCTCACCATAATTAACACCCTCAACTTCAGAGTAGCCTTTCAAAACCAACCTTTCTTTATAATTCTCAATGCTTCCATCTGAATCAATCTTTTTCTTGAACATCCATTTGCAACCAACATGTTTTCATCCTTTAGGCAACTATACAAGATCCCATTTATCATTTCTTTTTCAAAGCTACCATTTCTTCATCCATATAAATTTTCTAGGATTCTACATCAATCATACCTAATGCATCTTCTACATATCTACGTCCATACATGATAGTATTCAAAGTAAAAATATATCTCTAATCATCAGGACAGTACCTTTCAGATGGTTGTCTCTTCCTTGTAGACCTTTGAACAAGCTGAGTTGGAGGTTCTTTCGCCTCTTATAAAGATTTTGAGCTAGATGAGCTCTCCTCAATTTATTGTCTATCTAGGGTCCTCAAATAAACTTTATTAGGTGTAAAAGGTAGTTGAACCACATCTTCCTTTTTAGTTTTTTTAGGCTGCAATGTAATAGAAGGAGGGTTAGTTTCTCTAAAAATAACACTTCTACTATATATCGGCTTCTGTGAAACAGGATCCCAAAGCTTGTATCCTTTCACACCATAAATGTATTTGATGAAGATAATTTTGACAACATTGTTGTCCAACTTTGTTCGCTTTTCATTTTGTACATATGCATATGCCTCATAGCCAAAAAAATCCAACATGTTTTAATGAAGGCTTACGACCCGAATATGCCTCCATAGGTGTTTTATCAACAAGAGAAGATGTAGGAGGCATGTTGATTAAGTATAAAAAAATGACAACTTCAACCCAAAACCTTTGTTATATTCCAACACCACTCAACATGCTCCTATCCTTCTCTATCAATATCTTTGTCATCCTTTTTGCAACTCAATTTTGTTGTGGAAAATATAGAGTTTTCTTATTCTTGCGAATGCCACAATCTTTAGATAATCTATCAAATTCGTTAAAGAAAAATTCATTGACATTATCAGTCCTCAAACATTGTATTTTCCTTCTAGTCTATAATTCAACCATTGCTTTAAATTCTTTAAATCAATTGGAAACATTTGATTTTCTCTTTATAGAATTTACCCATGTCTATATGCTATAATCATTAATAAATAAAACATAGTATGTGAATTTTCCAATGGAGGGAACCTCTATAAGACTAAACAAATCAAAGTGAATAAGATCCAACATGACACACAATTTATGAGAACTCGAGTAAAAATGAATGTAATTTTGTTTTCTATAAATAAAATTCTCATTAAAATTTAAACATGATTACAATCATTCAAGCCTTTAGTAAGGTTTTTATTGTTCAAGGTCTTAGACCCTTATCTCTAATGTGGCCATGTCTCTAGTGCTATAACATAGTCTTATCTAAATGTAAATTTGATTCAGAAGAAAAAGCACCCTTAGGTATCCAAAATCCATGACCATCTTCTGATGGTAAAACCCTCACCTTTTCCAATGAAGTATCTACATATTTGGTCTTTATAGAAATACTAATACACCCAGCAGTGTATGCATCCAACTTATACAATGTTCCAATTCTGACACCTTTAGCAATAACTATAGTACCTCTCACTAGTTTGCATCCTGCATTAGAAAAGACCACCTACATACCCAAATCTATTAGCTTTCTCAAAGTTAACAACTTTATTTTTAGGATAGGGAGATGCAACACACCATTAATCTTTGTTATCCTACCATCAGAAAACTTGATTCTAACCTTACCATGACCAACAATGTTTAAACAAGAATTATCACCCAAGTACACTTTACCTCCATCAAATTTGTTATATTAAAAAAACCAATATTTATTATAGGTCATACAAAATAATGTACCTGAGTCAATTAACCATGCACGAGTGACCAAAAGATCAATTTACACATCACCATCTTCCTTCTTAGACTTGGAATCATAATCAAATTTCTTATTTTTCTTCTTCCTTTCTTCTTTGTGCTCCTTACATACGTGTCTAGGCTTACCACAATTCTAGAAAATAACTTTGGACTTTCCATGAAATTAACTAGGGCCTCCTTGGAATTGATGGATTCCTTCCTGCTCATTTATTTAGAAAGAAAAGAACCCACCACATCTTCAGTCCTCAAAATAATAGAAGTATTGTCCATGGCCATAATGAAAGAATCACACAAATCAGGAAAAGAATAAAGCAAGATCTGACATTTCTCCTCCTCATACATTTTGATGCCAAATAATACCAATTGAGACACTAATATATCGAATGCTTCCATGTGGTTTGTAATTTGTCTACCCTTTTCCATTCTCAATAGAATATTATTTCTTCCTCAAAAATGTCTTATTTACTAAATATTTGGCTTGATATATCTCACCAAACTTCTTCCTAGCTTCTTTGTAGAGGACTCTTCATGGACATTGATTAAAATAGTGTCTATAAGGCACAATTTGATTAGACCCTTGGATTTATAGTCCATAATAACATATTTGGAAACCTCGTCCAAATCTATAGGTATCACATGAAATTATCATCAACAACATTTCACATATCTCGATCTATTAAAAGATCCTCCATATTTTTCTTTCACCTTTCAAAATTATTTCCAAAGAATTTCTCAACCTTAATTCTCCCTGAAGAAATTTCCATCTACAAGTTCTTGCAAAAAGATCAGAAAATGTCTTCTACAAAATCAACCACTCAAATTTGAATTAGTTCAAAAAACCCAAAACCCACAATTGAAACCAAAGGGGATTAGGCTCTAATACCACTTGTAAGGAAATTAAGCTAGAAAAATAATTTCCTATACTAACCATGAGGGAAGGTCTCAAATATTTAAAATGGTTACAAAAACATTACATAAATAACATGCATGCCACAACACACTAATTTACATGTGGAAAACCCTTTCAAAAGAAAAACCCTACACTCAAAAAGTTGCCCAATATATTATTTAGAAACCAATAAAAAATTACAATATACCTATGGAGAAATATTCTCCTAGGAGTATCACCAACCAAAGATCTAGAGGTAACTGGTCCTATAAGGCTCTTACACCCACCCTTGATCTCATACACCTAATATATAGGGGATACAATACATGAAATTATCAAACAATTTTACAAAACCATGGGCTATAAACTACTCATATAGTTGCACCCATCTTATCTTCAATAAAATATTCCCTATGATGTTTCAAAACACATATGAACCTGCACAACTCTCTTTTACAACTCATTTATGTGTTGAACACATTTTTACATTTCCTATTCTAGGAGAACTCAATTTTGGAGGCTATAACTTTTGAATTGTGTGTCTGATTGATGAACCATTTGAAGAATTATAAAGTTGGAAATTTTCTCTATCACCTTGTAACCCACTATGCCAGTTACATACACTTTTTGGTTATTTTGAAGCCTCTAAAGCCTTGAAAATTAAATTCGTAAAACTTATTCAACATGTTAAGTTTTTAGGATAGCTGCAAATGTAATAACACTCTATGTTGTATGTATTTTCCAAATGCAAAAATCTCTCTTTCATTTATATTGGGAATGAGGATATGAGAGACATGTCCCTTCATGGGACATGTCAATTCATTATTATTCATAAGAAAGACATACCTCTTCCAACTAATTATAATTTAATCAATCTTATAATGTTTCATCAATCAATTATTAATTAAGAATAATAATAATATAATAACTTAGTATTAAATATTAAATTTCATATGATTAATAATAATATAACATATATATTATATTATTATTAATCAACATATATTATATGTATTCTAATGATCATACAACTGAAGATACAAACATTAACACTCCCTCTTAGCTAGGGAGGATGATCAAATAAAATGTGTAGTGGTCTCTCATGTTAACACTTATGACCCTTACCATATCTACACAAGACATCAACACTCCCTCTTAGTTAGGGAAGATAAAATTCATCAAAATATGATTAACAAAAGATCCATAACTTTTAAGAGAGAAGATAGCACCTCATCGTGATATCAAGAGATATGGTCTGACCAAGAATACCAAGTCTCATGATATTCACCATAACTCAAAAAATATTTTAGATATCACCTCAATATGATATCAAAGATATGGTCTGACCAATAATATCAAGTCTCATGATATTCACCATAACTCTTAGATTTATAAATATCATCTCATGATATTGGGAGTATTTGTCATAGAATATCAAGTCGCATGATATTCTCCAAACACTCAGAGTAATGGCCTACCAACATCAAGTCACATGATGTCCACCAAGTACTCAAAAGTTTACAAAGATATCATATCATGATATCGGGAGCATTGGCCTATAGAATATCAAGTCGCATGATATTCACCAAGTGCTCAGAGTAATGGCCTACCAACATCAAGTCAACATGATGTCCACCAAGTATTCAAAAGTTTACAAAGATATTATATCATGATATCAGGAGCATTGACCTACAGAATATCAAGTCGCATGATATTCACCAAGTGCTCAGAGTAATGGCCTACCAACATCAAGTCAATATGATGTCCACCAAGTACTCAAAAGTTTACAAAGATATCAGATCATGATATTGAGAGCATTGGCCTGAGAATATCAAGTTGCATGATATTCACCAAGTGATCATAGTAATGGCCTAGCAACATCAAGTCAACATGATGTCCACTCAGTAATCAGAGTAATGGCCTACCAACATCAAGTCACATGATGTCCACCAAGTACTCAAAATATGTCCATAGGTAATGTGAATTTACCATAGGAATATTCATATCATCTATCATGATATGTTTCAGCCATCATAAGATGTCTATCATGATAGAAGATCAAGTTATTGTAAGATTGCCACCTTTAAATAACTTTAACAAATACAAGTGATAATCATTTGGAAGTCATTACTTCCTCATGATTTACACAGGGGGCGGGCCCATTAAAAATATGGAGTCACACACATGATATCCATCATGCCTCAGAATAGAGGGTAACAAGGGATTTCACCTTGAACTTCTCTCATAGAGAAGAACTCATTGAGCCAATATCAATCTTTTGATCATCCAATATTGCTTAAGATGAGTTGTCAGACTCCCTCTGAGTCTGATATCAATCTTTTATCTCCTCGTCCAAAGTCACCTCTGAAGAGTCAGACTCCCTCTGAATCTAATCTTCTTTTTTTTTTTTTTTTTCCTGCAAGAGCATATCCAGAAAAGATCAAGACAAATAGCTCTTATAGTACGTATAGAAATACATATGAGAGAGAAACTATAATGAGTAGATAAATGTAATATTCAAAGATAATAAATACTTATCTGCACATCAACATCCTTAACACAAGTTGCTTCAATGAAGATCCATATACATCAAATCATAAAACACCTTATAATATTATTTGAGAGACATCTCCCATTTGAATTATCTCCCCACACTAAGCATGGAAATGTAACATTGGTTATTATTCGGCCCCCACAATGTACAATTCCCACTCTTATATCTTTGAACAATTCTCATGTCTTCTTATGAAATGACATAATTTATCCAAGAGAGGTGACACTATATAATTTATGCTTTCTTTATAGAAATAGACACCCTTCCTTGAATGCATGCTTCTTTGTTATTGCTTGACCATGATCATAACAAACTAAAATATCTCTTTAATGAAAGTCATTTTCAAAAATTTCACATAGACCCGTACATAGTCCGTCATAACATTTGAATCCAAGACTTTCTCTCTAATCTCTTCAGTGAGATTCTTTGAAATTAGGTTTTCAAAAACATATCCAAAATTTAGCAAAATCCAACGGTGCATTTGTGAGATATGGTCCTTTTACCGAGACTGTATTTTCTGAGACAACCACACATTCACCATCAACAAACTACTCTCTTACATTTACAGTTTGGCTCTGATACCAAGTTAATTTTTTAGGATAGCTGAAAATGTAATAACACTCTATGTTGTATGTATTTTCCAAATGCAACAATCTCTCTTTCATTTATATTGGGAATGAGGATAGGAGAGACATGTCCCTTCATGGGACATGTCTATTCATTATTATTCATAAGAAAGGACATACCTCTTCCAACTAATTATAATTTAATCAATCTTATAATGTTTCATCAATCAATTATTAATTAAGATAATATAATATTAAATATTAAATATTAAATTTCATATGATTAATAATAATATAACATATATATTATATTATTATTAATCAACATATATTATATGTATTCTAATGATCATACGACTAAAGATACAAACATTAACACAAGAAGTTCAAAAATATAAATTTTAATATCTTCAAAGCTGGATATGATCTTGCAACAAAATTATATTTGAATACTTATCCAGCCCCTCCAAACCTTTGGGGAAATAATAGAGAAAATATAAGCTATAAAAATTACTATAAATAGTAATCATATGTGTAGCATCCTAAATTGTACGCACTTAGAATTTTGGTCCTTAGCTAGGTTCTATTTTAGTGTCCAAGGCTTGTATGCCCGTTATGCTTGATTAAACCTTGTTTTCGTGCACATTTTTAGAATCCTCATTTCAAAATTGATCCCTGACCGAAATCTAAGGCCCATTTTCCTTGTAAAGGGCAACCTATAGTGTAAGGGGTAACGAGGTTGCCCCTACCTTGGGAATTGACTCTTACAAGACAAAACGAGCCCAAATTTTAATTAGAGATTGGTCTTTTGATTTTAAGAAGGATTTCAATTCTATATTGACCCCCTTCAGGATTTGAGCCCGAAAATGGATAGGTGAGGTATAATTACAATTCTACCTCCCTTATTTTGAGATATATCAATCAATATTAAATCCATCCAATCAATGGATCCAAAAACAATACAAGGAAATTCAATCACTCAATAATTCAAGGAGCAATCAATTTCATTCAAGCATCAAGCATGGAATATATGGAGTAATTTATAGATCTTTGTTGGAAAGTGACAATGCAAGCAACTGTTATTTTGTCATTGATGTCAAACCTTAACTGGCGAGACTATTGTTATCTATTTGAGTACCATATCTATTGTTGATGAAGAAGATTTAACAAGAAGACCAAGTGAATGGTTGAGTTAAGGAAACTAAAAGGGTATTTGATTAGTTGGCACTCTGGCCAAGTAATTTGTTGTTTATCTTTCAAAGATAGTTTTTCTGGCTGTTCTGTGCTGAGAAAATTTGGCTTGTGCCGAGCAAATTTGCTTATGATGAGAAAAGTTTCTTGTGTCGAGCAAAGTTGCTTATGACGAGTAAAGTTGCTTGTGTCGAGAAAAGTTGCTTGTGACGAGCAAAAGTTGTTCAATGTCGAGCACCATTGAAATTGCCGAGTGGAAACAGTGATGTTGGCCGACTTACTGTAATTGGATTAATGATAAGATTTGAGATCTCTAGCCGACTTAGTTAATTTTATTGGGATATGTAATGTTAATTAAAGATTGATCCACGTCATTTAATGTATGGGTAATCGTAATTAATGCATGGTTTCAAGATTTAATTAGAGA
>MU224437.1:501383-534448 GCA_018584345.1 Thuja plicata
TGTCCACATCAATAAATACTGTGTTAACAGCCATCTTAAAAGGTAAAACCTGCCTGAGCATATGTGGAGCTCAAAAACGAAGAAGGACCTTATCCAGTCCTTAGCAATTAGGCTTTCCTTGTCCCTGCATCAGTATTAAAGGGTATGGTGTTCAAGTAGTTATATCAAGCACTGTGATTCATAAAAGAAAAATCCCTAACAAGATCAGTCTCACACTTGATTGAACTAAAATGATAGAATTGAATTTGAAATTGACCGAACAAAGGTCAATAAGAAAAGATCTTAAAGATACCAATTCTGAAATTGGTTGTCGTCCAAAGATTGATAATACTAATTCCAAACTTGGTTGTCGTCCAAAAGTCACTATGAAGCTGCCAGGAGCTTAATAAGAATCTAAGAAAAATTAGACATAGGATATCCAACTTGTGTGAACCAAAGCCTTCGATCCAATAGTTTTGACTTAGTCAAGGAGTTGTCATGCCTTTAGTTTTTTTGATAACGAAGTCGGTTTTAATGCTGTTTCAAGCAAGAATTTGATTTATGATAGTATGATCATGCCCCCTCAGGAATGAAATTGAAGGAAAGAATAAAATAAAATCCCTTTGTGGAAATGATGCATCACTTGCAGTGAGCGGTGTAGGTCAAGAAAGAATGAATGAGAAGAAGTGAAGGAATGAAGGTGTGTTAAGAGTAAACACACGAGTACTAAGTTAATTATGCAAAAAATGTGAGTTTGGAGTCTAATAAAATGACGTTTGAACAAGATTTTTGATGAAATGTGCAATTTTGATGATATAGAACCTGGAAAACTGATTTTCGGAATAGATGGAGCAATTCTGCATTTTCAGGAGCTGTAACAAAAAATTGTACTATATTGTGTAAAATGGCATAGGCACCTTTGATTTTGTTCCTGATTGATAAAAAAGAGAACAAAATGGGAGTTTCAGTTGTCTAGGAGGATTTTCAGAACTCCTAAATAGCTCAAAAAGTCCAATATATATCTAAAAAATCACTTTTTAACTATTCATTTTCACTTTTATCCTTAGTAATTTTTTGAGCTCTATAGAGAAGATGGTGGTCCCAATCAGGAAACATCATTTTGAGGTCAGCCATCGACATTAGCGCCCAACCGACTACGCACCTCCTGTAAGTACTCATAAACCTATCCTGTGAATATTGCAAAATTTATTTTTATGCATTTCTGTAGAAGTTATAGCCAATTTAGTTTTGCATTGAATCCGGGATTCCAGGATTCCAGATCGCACCCTATTCAACCCGTGTCATATCCTGTGGATACAAGAAATCCTGCATCGTATCTGGGATTTCCTGGATCGTACCCTGTAGAACCACTTTTCATCATTTTTAGTAGTTTTTAGAATGGATTTGAATTTCCTCGTACCCTACTAAAATAGGGTCGTACGTCGCATCCCACGTTGCACCCTGTCAATCCTATATCATATCTGGGATACGCCATTAGATACCAAAAATTAGGGATCGCATCCCATAAAAAGGCTCGTACCCTATTTTTACAGAATTGTCTCTGGTTTTAGACTTAGAGTTTTGCAAAATGTGAACTTTCGTTGATCTGCTGGCTAGCAAAATACTTAGTGGGTTGTGTAGTCGTCATAGATATAGTACTGATTTACCTTTGTAATTGCTATTTTGATATAAAATAGGCCACTTTTGAGGTAGTAGCTTTCCATGGACCATACCCTGGACATGTCCTTGCCTTGGCACAACAATTGTCTACTGATGAGCTAGATATAGTAGCCTGAGTAGATTTACAGTACTTGATAGATTTACCTGACATTAGGGTAAATCGAGGGTTGTTGAATGCTCTTGCTGAGAGATGGCACTCAGAGCACAACACCTTCCATCTCCCAACCGGGGAGATGTCCGTCACACCAAAGGATGTGTGGCGTATACTATGAGTTCCAGTGATGGGTCGCAAGGTGTATTTTGAGGTGACATTTGTCGTTGCCATTGGTGCAGCTCATCATTTCTTTGGAGATGATACCCTTTCTCGGAGATACATCACCTGCGACTACATGTGTGATAACTATGATCTCCTATGTGTATACTTAGCTGGATTGATTGGCAACATCCTGATGGCAGACAAAGGACATCATGGTTTTCTTGTACGATGGGTAGATATGCTGGAGTAGATGGTTGTTTTAGGATGCAAACTTGTGTGGGGTAGCTGCATTCTTACCCACATGTATAGGGAGCTCCATGAGATTTTATACCATCATTCCTGGAGTATGACCGTAGGGATACTGATTTTGCAGATCTGGGCCTGGGAGTACATCCTAGTTACACGGCCGGTAGTAGACAAGTAGCATGCACCAGAGTAGCCTTATGTGTACATGTATGCAAGTCTTATCCAGCAGCCCCATCTGGGCAAGGTAGAGTACTGGCATCACCTATTCGATGATATGATAGTATTAGTATGGAGACTATACTTGGATTGTGAGGAGTGGGGATCTGACAGACGATAGATGCCATTCTTCTTTCAGAGTAGACATTTGATCTGCTAGACCCGATACATTATAGAGGATTTCTTGCATACCTGTGTTTTGAGACAATTCGGCCGAGTACAGGGCAGGAGTTAGGATATGACTATATATGCTAGGGTTAGAGATGAGACACCAGATTGGGGTCCTTAGTTGAGATACGAGACAACACATCAGGAGATCAAGGATATGGTCAGAGTTGCTTGGGACCTCCGATTAGATGTGGCAGATGCAGAATGGTCAGACGGATATGTAGCACAGATGCTCCAACATCCTTTTCCATGGTTTATAATACCAGATGAGGCCATTCCTCATATTGAGGACCCTCTAGATTATGATCTTGCTGAGGATCATCCTACCAGAGGTAGAAGAGGAGCTCAGAGAGAGGGGAGCTGGAGGTAGGGATGGAGGTAGAGATGGTGGATGAGATGAGAGATGCCCTCTTCTGGATGATGGTGATGATGGTGGAGATGATAGGGGTGGGGTCGTAGTGGGTGATGGTGGTGGTGCTAGTGGGAGTGGAGAGGGTCGGCGTACCCAATTCAAATTTGTTGCTCCATTGATGGATCCACGACCATTACTCATAGGAGAGCAGTAAAGACAGAAGCAACATCAGAGGCCATAGGATAGGCCATAGGATAGGCCCTCAGGGTAGGATACATGTAGGGGTTCTGGCAGGGACGAAGATCCCTTATCTTAGTGTGAGCGGGAGCGAGAGCAACTTAGGGCCAAGATCAACACTTTAGAGGCTAGGCTCACTACAGATGATGCATTAATTGTAGACAGAGATGCGAGGCTTGAGAAGATCAGGGCAAAGAGGGATATACAGGCTCATACTACAGTACACCAGGGGCAGAGAGTGACATATTATTACACTCTATATCACACAACAGTTCTAGAGGGGCAGAGAGCCATATATTTTTCATGTTTGGCACAAAAGTCAGAGGGGGCTATGCCACCACCAACAACTCCATTTGTACCACCTCCTCCTCCTCTAGATCAAGGAGAGGGGGAAGTCAGACATGATACATCTTTTTGTACTATTTTTTTGTGATCATATTGTATATCTAGATCCTCGGGGGACCATTATTTTGTACCATGATATCCATACATGTATATCTAATTTGTACTGATTCTCTGATGCTCTTTTTGGAGAATGTTCCATATTTTTGATCTGTTCCATGATTTGATATATATATCTGATGCGGTTGTTCTTGATTCTGACATGTTCATGGGTTCTTTTTTTCTTTGAGATGTTTGATGCAAATATGAGATATGTTTATCTTGGTCGTATGATGAGTTAGATTAGATGATGACATCATTTATGCTTTGTGATTGATTACTGATATGAATGTGTTTCAAATGATGTTAAGTGAATATGCATATGTATGTTTTTGAGATTTTCTTTATGCAAGTAAATGTATGGATGCATTTTTAGGATGTATAAAGAAATGTAATTCTTTGAACATTTTGTTTTTGTATTTTATATTTCTCATATATGAATGCAAAAATGTATGCCATGGATGTGCAATGACATTGATATCAGTAATATTTTGATGATATAATTAACTTGGATATATGAATGAATTTAGAAATCATTTTGACCACAAATCCCTTATACTGTTTCTTTCTTAGTAAAAATGAATCATGCAATCTCTAAATGCATCTACATGCAGACTCTTGGGAATGTCACTGATTTGCAGATATTGTAACATTTTTATCATCATTGGGCACTTTTTGGAATGGATACCACCTGATAGTACAATGATCACTAATACCCACTGATATTATGAAAGTATAAATACTATGTTTAGTGGATGCAATGTCAAAAATAGACTTAGGCATCAAGGCATAGAGGCCAAGATGACAAGTTAATCACTTTCCTTTTACTATATCAAAATCTATGTAAGGTAGGATATTGGACCTGCAATGACCTTGAAAATTCATATCCTTTGGTACATTATGTTTCATACACCTTCGTGAGAATCCGAGTTAGAAAATAGATAAGGAAATTATTTCAACCTCACCATAGCTTACACATAACAAAGATCTAGATATATGCGGCTATCCACTCATGTTGGCAACTCTTACCATAAAAACCCAAGTTAGGTGAAATTTATAGGATCATTTGGAACAATCACCATACGTAGAAAACCAAGAAAACATTATGCCCCCCATCCTTGCAACTTTTTGTCTTTGCGTAGACGTCATGGAGTAACTCGGAAGACATAAAAAACATCAATTGAGAATCAATCAAAGAAAATTTATAATCACTTAGATGCCCCTAGTACGAAACATCATGGGAACAAAAAAGAATCATAATCAAACCAAGGTCAAACTGTGTGCTTAAGTAGTATTTGAGAAATACTATTGATTCATTTTTCAAGCGCAGTAGAGATTCATTAATAAAAATATGGAATTTAAGCAATATGTGTTCCATGTCTGTGTATAACCTTGTCCCTATTCACAATCCAATGTAGTTCTTAGGAACACCGTTCATGTTCATGCAATGTTCGTGCTAGATAGGTGGTTTTTAAAGACACACCCTTGTTTTGTGAAAGTGACATTTTGGTGCAAGTATTAAGAAGCATTGTGTTGGAAGGAAAACCATCCTAGGATGACCTAGCAGATGTAACCTTAACATGCTAGCAAAGATGCCCCCAGTGCAGAATGATTTGTTCCCTAAGACAAAAAATACAGACAAATCCCAAGCATGGATAGGACATTTGAAAGGAAGTAGAGTCAGCCCATAGCACAGGTGTAATCGTGAAGGCTTAGTATCATTGATGCATTGATTGATAGAGTGAAAAATACAAGTGACGCCTGATTGCCAGGTTTTCACCACTCGGCAAAACTTTTTATTCTTTTTTGCTACCAATATGCCTATTTTACCAGGTTTTCATTAAGGCACTTTTCTCTTTTTCAAATTTTTTTCAATTTTTTCTTTTTTGAATGTTTTTGTAGTATCAAGGCTCATGTTTGCCAGGTTTTTCACCAAGGATACCTTTCTTCAGGACCTTTTTCCACTGTTTTTGGATTTCTTCAGGATCAATTTTATGATGTTTTTGGTATTTTTTAAAATTTTCACTGCATAGGCTCTGCTAGCCAGACATCAAGCATAGAACCGCTTTAAATGTAGAGTATTGATAGGATCTGGAAGGATATCTCCCTCAAGTGTAGTGAGCTGATAGGCTCTAGTCCCAAAAGTTGCAGTAATGACATAAGGTCCCAGCCAGTTAGGTTCAAACTTTCCTTTTTGCTCTTTGTTAGGCTGGTTCTTAGGATTCTCTTTAGAACAAGATCTCGCACTTGAAAATGTCATGGTTTGACCTTTTTATTGTACCCTTTTGACATGTGTGTTTGGTACACTTTCTGATGACCGAAAACCTATTGCCCGCGCTCATCAAGTAATTCTAGTGCATTCACCCTATCGATGCGGTATTGTTCATCAGTAACAAGACCTTGTAAAGATACCCGCAAAGATGGGATTTCAAAATAAATAGGTAGTACTGCCTCCACGCCATAGACTAGGGCAAATGGGGTGGCTCTATTTGGTGTTATGATGCTTGTTTTGTAGGCCCAAAGTGCCAGATTTAATTGTAAGTGCCAGTCTTTGCTAGATTTACTCACAGTTCTATGTAGGATCTTGAGAATATTCTTATTAGATGCCTCATCCTATCCATTACCTTAAGGATAATAGATTGAGGAACAATGTTGAGCGATGTGAAACTATGTGCAAAGGTCTTCGATGTCTTGGTTTTTAAATTGGCCCCATTGTCTATTACAATTGAAGAGGGTATCCCATATCTACAAATAATGTAGTTCAAGATGAACATAACCACCTATTTTCTAGTGGATTTGATTAGCGGCATGACTTCAACCCACTTCGTGAAATACTCATTGGCTGTAATGATGAACTTGTGTCCACTTGAAGAATTAGGATATATTTATCCAACTAAATCAAAGGTCCATTTCTAAAACAACCAATGTGTTATGAATGGTATGAGTTCTTTGGCAGGAGCATGGATAAGATTTTCATGTGTTTGGAATTTATGACATGTCTTGGAAAATTGAATAGCATCTTTTTCCATTGTAGGCCAGTAATAGCCTACTATGAGCAGTTTCTTAGCTAGTGAAAAGCCATTTGAATGTGATCCACATACACCTTCGTGGACTTATTTTAATGCACGATCCAACTCTTCATGTTCTAAACATCTAAGAAGTATACCGTCAATACCTAGTTGATATAAGTTATTAGTAATGAGGACATAACCCGATACTGTCCTAATCAAGGCTCATTTTTCATTTCTAGATAGGTCATTGGGAATAGTTTGGTTAGTTAGGTAAGCAATGATCTTAGCATACCGAGATTGGTCTTGGGCATTCAAAACATAAATTACTTGGTATTCAGGTGTATCAAAGGCTGGGTAGGATAATTCTTCCACTAAGAAGTCATAGTGGAATTGATGTTCCTCTAATTTTAACATGGATGCCAGTGTAGCCATAGCATCTGCAGCCTTATTCTCTATTCTGGGTATTTGCTCGAATGTGACAAAGACAAAGTATTTCTTTAAGTCACCAACCAATTGTTTGTAGGGCATCAACTTCTCATCTTTCGTCTGATAGTCTCCATTTACTTGATTGATAATGAGCTGGGAGTCACCATACACATGTAACTCTACAATCTTCCATTCCATAGCAAGTTTAAGACCATTTATCAATGCTTCATATTCAGAAATATTATTTGTGCATGGAAACATTAATTTGTAGGATTTGGGTATTTTGTAGCCTTGAGGAGTTATGAATAGAACCCCCACTCCAAAGCCTTGTTGCATGAAAGAACCATCAAAGTACATCTTCCATGGATACTCAGTTAGATGCATAATTGTTTCATCAGGGAACTCAATCCTCAAAGGTTCATCATCTTGGAGTGGTGAATCAGCTAATTGATTAGTGAGGACTTGTCCTTTAATGTCTCTTTTATCCATGTACTCAATGTCAAATTCTCTCAGAATGAGGACCCACTTTGCCAGACATCTTGTTAATGTTGTCTTTCTTAGGAGGTACTTCAAAGGGTCTATCTTGGAAATGAGCCTCACTGTATGTGATAGCATATACTATCTTAATTTTTGTGATGCAAAGACAACTGCTAAGCAATCTTTTTCAATAATCCTATAATTGAGTTCATAAGATACTAGTGTTCTACTAATGTAGTAGATTTCTCTCTCCTTATTTGTTTCATCCTCTTGTGCTAGAAATACTCCTAGTGATGTGGCTATAGCTGAAATATATAGGAGTAATGGATTTCCATGGATGGGTGCCATAAGAATAGGAGGAGTAGCCAGGTACACTTTTAATTCTCTGAAGTTGGCTTCACAATGTTCATCCCATTTGAAGGTGACACCTTTATGTAGTAATTTGGTAAAGGGTTGCACTCTATCTGCATGTTGCGACATGAACCTCCTGATTGACTGGAGTCTCCCTTGTAATGTCCTCATTTGACTAATGTTGCGTGGAGGAGTCATTTGTAGTATAGCTTTAAATTTTTTAGGGTCTACCTCTATTCCTTTTGCTGAGACAATAAATCCTAGGAGCTTTCTTGAATGGACCCCAAAGGAACATTTCTTTGGATTGAGCCTAAGTTGAAATTGCTCCATACGATCCAATATCTTCCTTAATTCATTGATATTAGTAGTCCATTCTTTTTATTTAGCTAAGGTATCATCCACGTAATCCTCCATGTTTTTATGCATCATATCATGGAATATAGTGGTCATATCTCTTTGGTATGTAGCACCTGCATTCTTTAACCCGAACAACATAATGTTCCATCAAAAGGTTCCCCATGCACATGTAAATGCGGTCTTTTCTTGATCTTTAGGAGAAATTTTAATCTGGTTATAGCGTGAGAAACCATCCATTAATGAATACATTTGGTAGCCTGCTGTGAGATCTATGATCATATCAATATTAGGCAATGGAAAATCATCTTTAGGACATGCCTTATTTGAGTCTCTGAAGTCTGTACAGATCCTGATAGATTTATCTGATTTAGATACTGGGACCACATTAGAAATCCATCCTGTGTAAGCGATGACTCTAATCAATCCAGCTTTCAATAATTTTTCTAGCTCTACTTTTCCCAGTAATGCAACATGAGGATGCATCTTTCTTAGTTTCTGTTTCACGGGTTTAATCCCAGGAGCTATAGATAAATGGTGCATTATCAATTCATGATCCAACCAATGCATATCGGTTTAAGAGCATGCAAAGTTGGTATTTTTCTCTTTCAGGAACTCTGTGAATTATGTCTTCTCCTCATCTGACAAAGATTATGCTAGGTGAACAATGTGAGGAATTTTAGCTGTGCCCAAGTTAACTGGTTGCGTTGGTTATATTAGAACTAAAGATCTTTCTTGAAAGTGCTCTGGGAGGATATCAAGAATCTCATCTTTTGGCCCCTCTGAGAGGTTTTCACTATCAGATACATATTTTGTTTTTACTATTTTAGAATATGATATTTCCATAACATGGTTTTCACCATTAGTTCTTTTCTTCTTTCAATTTTTCAATTTGTGATTGAGAAACTTGATATCCTCCTGTGACATGTTCATGCTCCTTGCATTGGTGGAAGAAAGGTAAGGTTCACAAGCATTTAGGTAGCAAGCCAAAGTGTAGTCATTAGGGAAGTCAAGAATAGGAGTAGGATCTGTATTAGTCCAATCACTTAGGTCCGGGTTTATTAAAGACAAGGAGTTGGATCTTGAGAAAGACAACATCGTGTCAATGTTAAGACTATTAACTGACATGACATGTTCTGTTAAGTCTATCTCTTTCACATTTAGATCAATAAGAGTCAGATTGTCATTATTGAAGTCATTGTTAGTTATATGTGGACCAAACTCTAGTGATTCATTAGTGGAACTTTCATCTTCATCTCTTCGTAGAAGGAGGCTCCTAGCTTGTAGCTTCTAAATTTCTTCTAGGTCTAGGAAAATGCTAGTTTCTTCATCAATGAGTGGGGGAAGGGATACCTGGAATATCAACATTGTTAGGGGTGGGGTTAGAATTCTCTTTGTATTCTAATGGAGCTGCAAACATGTGAATCACACCTATTTCAATGTCCTCTGTAGCAACAGACAGATCATCCCACTCATAATCATGAGAGTCTATTATTTCATCATCAGACCTATTCAAGAATTCAACAATAGCTACCTAATGTACTCTATTAGCCACTTGTAGATCAAAGTATGGTAAATTGAGGACATGCAAAATTGTGACTAACTGCCCCCAGTTAGGATGTGAATCCTGTTGTCAGGGTGTGTCTTCAGTAGTTGTTTCCAGTAATGGCACTGTTGGAGTGTCTTCTATTTTTTCTTCTATCTCTTGAATAGTAGCTGGTGTCAACAAAGGGATATGAGTGTTTTGTAGTACCTCAAATCTTGGTACATATCTTTCTCCTTGATATTCAGGGTTCCCTATACCAATATATAATAATCTTTCATAGGACCATTGTTCTAGTTCTATTTCTTCTTCTTTATCACTTTTGTAGTCAGAGATCGGACTATCCCTTGAAGAAGGCTCTTCAGATTTATTATTGAAACCTAGCCTTGTTTTATCTTTGGTATCCCTGAATTCTAGGTGTATAGGTTCAATAAGACCTTTTCCTTTGGCTCCTAAAGGTCCTTTGCCTTTATACCCCATTTGCTTGAGTAGATTGTATCCTTTACCATAATTTTCCAGGGATATTTCCACATGTTTTACCTCTATTTCCTTTGGTTCCCCCTAGTAAAGCCAGGCCAAGACTACTTATTATTTGTTGTCATCCCCTTGGGAGGTAGAAGCTTTAACCATACTAGTTAGTTTGTAAATTTCTAGCTTTTTAGATGTAGTCGGTGTGAAAGATGGGGAAGGTTTCCCATAGGATCTTGGTGACACTAGAAGTTGTATCAATGATGGGGTCATGTCCAGCTTGTATTCTCCCATACCCATTTCTTTAAATTTTAAGGTCTTTTCAAAGCCTTTCATAACCATGTCTTTTGTAGTCTTAGGTACAACCTCTTTTTGAGCTTCTTTGTTATGCGGGACCATACTACCTACTTTAACATTGTTGCAAGTATTACTGACATCTATAGGAATTGTTACCTCCACCCCATTATGTGGGAATTTGATACACTAGTGGTAAGTAGATGGTACTACTTGCATTTCATGGATCTAAGGTCTCCCTAATAGTATGTTGTAAGCCAAGGGTAAATCCAGAACTTGACATATGACATTTCTTTCAACCGGTCCGATTCTGATGGGTAGAATAATAAGACCTTTAGAGGATCTTTCTTCCTCATCATAAGCTTTGATAGTGATTTTTCTTCTTGAATCAATGATTTGTTCTGAGAGACCCAACTTCCTAATTAGATTAAGGGTACAAATATTCAACCTCTTGCCTCTATCTATCAATACACGTCTAACACGAGATTTCTGGATAAGGACTTAGATATGAAGGGGTTGATTATGCGGGTGTGTCAATGATTTATCATCTTATTCTAAAAAAGAGAGGTAATGTGGCACTGAGATGTGATTAACCATTGCTTTGAACTTGTCTACATCAAGGTGCTTTGGCACATTTGATGCATGAAAGGATTGTTTAAGAATTTCCCTATGCACTAAGGAGATTTTAAGGAACTCAAAAATGGAAATTTGAGCAGAGGTTCGTTGCAATTGATCCACCAAGTTATACTTTTCTGTAGGAATAGTATCTATTTTTTTTTTTCTTTTGTCAGTTTCAGAATAGTGACAATGGGTACCTTGGAATTTGTTGCTAGTTTTGATGAGGAATTAGGTCCTTTGATCTTGACCTGTGCTTGACTTTGGGTTACCGCATTTGATTGGGAAGATGTGGCTTGAACACCTTTTATAGTGACCACATTAATTGATTTAGTTTTAATGTCTAGCATGTTGATCACATTATCATTTTTAGAGTAGGCGTAGTTCACTTCATTTCCTTTTCCTTTAGATGCTTCCCCTTTCTCATAATTAGGGAATGACTTATTAAATGCTGTATGGTCTTCATTAGTGGTGTGCCCTTACACTTTGATCTTGCCTCCTTCAATAAGGTCTTGGATATCATGTTTGATTTTAAGACAATTGTTAGTCTTGCATCCTTTGTTCTTGTGGAAGACACAATAAGAATTGTCATCCCACCATCTTGGTTTGACTTCTGGTTCCCATGGTTTTGAATTTGGGATCGTGAGAACTTTTTTGTCCAAGAGTGTTTTTAAAATGATCTCAAGAGGCTCTCCCAAAGGAGTGAATGTTCTTTGAGATTTGGAAGTCCATGGTTGGCCTTTGTTGTTCTCATTGTTTTCTTTAGGTATGGAGGTTGTTACCTTGGCATCTTTACTTTCTTGCATGCTATTTGTCAGATTGAACACTGCGGGTTTAGGATTAACATTGGACGCATCTACCACTCCATCGTTAACAACATTTTTGTTTTTTTTCCACCATTTAGGCTTGTCGTTAGAGTTGGTAGATTTGTTATCACTTTGGAGAGTGATTTCTCCCTTTTTAACCATGACTTCTTCAATGCGGATGACATTCTTGATCATCCTGTCAAAGCTAGGGGAATCTTGCCTTTGAAATGCGTAGTTCCATTCTAGTATCAAGTTATTAACAAAGATTTCCATCTTTTCAGATTCGGGAATAGCTCTTGAATATCTTGCAAAGATTTTCCTCCACCTTTGTAGAAAGTGTGTAAAGGATTTGCCAGTTCTTTTCTTAATGTTACACAGATCCATCATGGTTACATCGTGATGTATATTATAGGAGTAATGTTGGATAAATCATTGAATTAAATCCTCAAATTTTTTTACCTTAGGTGTAATCTTTGAGAGCCACTCCATGTCATTTCCACCTAGGCTTCCTAGAAAGAGCCTCATGAGGTATATAGGTTTTTGCATGTACTTTATGCTTAGAGCACAAAATTCTCTCACATGGTCATGTAGGTCAGTCTCTCCTGTATATTTGTCATATTTTAGCCTTGCAATGTTGGGAGTGTTAGATTTGACAAATGCAAATCTTCCCAAGAACACCTGCATGCAAGACTGTCACAGAGAAGCAAAGATAGAAGAGAGAAGACAGAAGAACAACTATGGCGGCCAAAAGGCCAGAGACTGGAAATCCATGTTGAGAGAAAAAGCTTCTATATTCAACAAAATGAATTACAAATTACAATCTCGATAATGAAATACAAAGCAGTGATTCCTTATAAAGGATACCAAAATCCTAAAAGGGAAACTCTAAGAAATAGAAACTTGCCTAAGTATAACTTAAGCAAAGAGTAGATAGACTAATAATTAACTGATTTAATTATTAGCAATACTAGACTACTCTAACACCCCCCTTAAGTGTAACTTAGGGAGAAGAAAAACAACTAAACTACTGCAGAAAGCAGGAAAGATGGGTCCCGGCAACAAGGCCTGATCAGGTACCCAAAACAAGAAAGCAAACTAGATGAAGGAAACTAAGCCTTCAATCTAGGGAAAAGATGTCCTAGAGAAAGGAACAAGAATAGAGCAAGAAGCATCTCTGAAGCATGAAGCTAAAAACTCTGTCAGAAGGGACTGCTGGAACCCCCACTGAAGTGCATGACCAGGTAGAGAAGACAATGTCTGAAGAGCTGATCAATCAAACCATGAAGCAATAGAACCAACAGGTGAACCCCCCCATAATGCTGAACTGAGAGAGGTGACAGGAACACTGAAATGCAATGCCAGAAACATCTACAGAAGAAGAACCAGGAACACCAACAGTGTAACAGAAGTACAGACACAGGATAAAGGGCAGTTTCATTGACACATAGCATGGGCTAATGTCATGGAAGGTACGCTCACTTGACAAAGGTGGATGCACCTAAAGTGGCAAAAGCATCATAACCCCCCATGGCACTTTATAACAGAGTGCGAGTACAAAAACTGTATAAGGTGTACAAGATCCCAGAAATGTAGAAGTAGGCACTTTATCTCAGTGCGTTTATAGAACAAAAATGCATCAAAAAAGCATACAATCTCAGAAGTCAGAAAGAAGAGTGAACTATGAAATCAGAAGAAGAGATCCCAGGACGTGTAGAACCAAGCAACCCACCAGAGGGCATTAACTGCCAAACTCAGAGGAGAGAAATTCTGGAGTAGAATCTAGAAAAAAGACCCCTACAACTACATAGTACACTGAACTAGCTTTCTGACGATATCTCATTTGCCAAAAATGGAGTCCGGATAAGCCAGATATGACTCCTGGAAGGCAAAACAAAATATCAGACTTCAACAGCAAAAAACACTATCAAAATGGAAGAATCCAAAACCCTAACCTCCATCATCGGAAATTTCTCGGAAAGAGCTTTCCGACGGTATATGGAAGTCAGAAAAAGACCCCTGGATGCTCAAGATAGAGTGAAAATACTCCAGGAGGGTTAGAAAGGCCTCAGAAAAAAAATTTAAGCCCCTAGGGCTAAAAAAAATAGGGCCCCCGGGCGCATGGCACGCTCAGGGGCTGGGCCGTAGCCCCTGGTCCCCATAGGACCTACCGCTGTGAAAAGTGCCCTCGCGGGCTGAGAACAGGGCCACTGATGTGAAAAGTGCCCGCGGGGGCTGAGAACAGGGCCGCCGCTGGTCGAGCGGCGTGAACCCGGGCGGAGCTGGCGGCGTAGCGCAGTGCGGGGAGCGGAGGGCGCTGGGGGTGGCGGGGGCGGCGGGGTTGCTGGTGGCCGCAGAGCGGTGGAGCGCCGCAGGAGGCGAAGCGGCTGGGGGGCCGGGAGGTGCAGGGTGGGGCGGGCCACGCACCGACCGGTGGCGGTGGAGCGCCGGTGGCCCGGCAGCGGTGCCCGTAAAATTACACTGCACGCGTTGAAAAAATGTATAAAAACAATTTTTTTTTGAATTTTTTCTCGGTTTCTGTGCCTGTACGGCACTGGAAACCAATTTTTTTTTGCCTCGAGGTCAAGTTGTCCAAAATGGACAAACTTTATATTGATTCTGGGGTTTTTGGGCCTTCCAAACGCAACCGTGAGGTCGGTTTTGGTCTAAAGTGCCTCAAAAAACAAAGACCCCCCAGATCTAATAAAAGACACCGAAAAAGCTTCTGAAACCCTCTGTGCTTCAACAAAACTAGAACAGCGAACCGCAGGAGAGCTCTGATACCATGTTAGATTTGACAAATGCAAATCTTCCCAAGAACACCTGCATGCAAGACTGTCATAGAGAAGCAAAGACAGAAGAGAGAAGAGAGAAGAACAACTGTGGCGGCCAAAAGGCCAGAGACTGGAAATCCATGTTGATAGAAAAAGCTTCTATATTCAACAAAATGAATTACAAATTACAATCTCGATAATGAAATACAAAGCGGTGATTCCTTATAAAGGATACCGAAACCCTAAAAGGGAAACTCTAAGAAATAGAAACTTGCCTAAGTATAACTTAAGCAAAGAGTAGATAGACTAATAATTAACTGATTTAATTATTAGCAATACTAGACTACTCTAACAGGGAGGAAATGGAACCATATTAATACTCTTGTCGAAAGGAAATTGACAAATGGAGTCCAAAGAATATTTTGTCTTGGGTTTAGCCTTCTCTTGTTTGAGATTTGCAAGTTCAGTTTGCATCAAGGTTAGTTGTTTGGCGAGAATAGAGATAGGATTTGATACCTCTTTTTTCTTTAGTTTTTTAACATCATAATATTTAGGTAATTTTATGCAAGTGGATGCTAGATGGAGAAAGTATTTCTCTTTATCTTCGCCAATTATCTTTTCCAATGTTTTTGGGAATTTTTTACTCTGTTTGAGTTTATTGTATTCTTCTTCAGTGATGTCTTCCTCACTATCTGAACCAAAAAAAGGAGGGTCAATGTGCTGTTCTTCTTCACCATTTCTATCTTCGTGTTTTTGGTTTTTATCATTGTCGTATTCCTCAAAAGCCTCACTCCATTCGTGAGTGGGTCTTTCCATTTCTGGAGAGTCTAAATTGAACAGGGAAATGTGAGATGTTTCTCCTTATTGAAAGTGTAGTGATCTTGGAGGTACTTCTGATTTGTTAGAAGTGTACTTGTTGCATCTTGTGTTAACCATGTATTTGTATCTCAACCTCGTCAAAGTTTCTCGATAGTGTCAAGTAGAGTCTCAAATCGTTCAAGTGAGTGTGTCTGGGTAGAAGTGTTGTTTGTATTTTGGTGGAAGTAAATGATTTCAGCATCAAAGGGTTAGAATGCACTGATAGTGAGCTGGGAATCAAGTTGTTTTGAAAAATAGATAGACCACACGTATTGAGACAGATTGTGAGAGACCAATAGGACATGGAAGGTGAACCTGAAATTTTTTTTGACACAGCAACAATGAGACCAAAAACAGCAATAGAGACAGACTAAAGAGACAAAAGGGTATCCAATTTTAGTAAAATTTTTTGAGAAACAATTCTGCATGTGCCCACTATCCTAGATGCGAGCCTCTGCATGCAAGCTAGGAAATATAGGATGCGAGCTTCTGATGAACTAAAGGATACCTTTCTTCCTAGATGCGATGAAATGCTGACTAGATGTGATGTAGGAGACCAGATATGATCTTGCACAACCTAATACGAGCTAGGACAGACTAAAAATGACTGTTTGTAGTTTTGGAAATATGGTGTTTAATTTGTCTTGAAGTTCATGCAATTTTTTCTGATAAGAGGTTGTTTTTGAGTCTTTCCAGCGAGTGAAAAATACAGCATGTAGCCAAAGGATTGAATTTTGTCACTTTTTTGGATGTTTTATCTTGTTAGTGAACTTTCAGACACATCAAGTAGATTTGCATTGTTAGGGGTGAATAGACACATTCTTACACCCTATTTTCTAGGTAGAGGACAAAAATACTTTCTCGTTGACTTAGGTACACACTCAAATGCTAATCAAAATATGGCCATCACCAAGCACGCAATGGCTCTAATTATGATGCCATATTAGCCAACTCAAAATGCAAGTGAGGGCACGATATGATGAGTGTCTTGGGGCAATTAATTTCTTCCTTGCACAAGGATTATCACCCTTTCAGGGATGAATAGGTAGTTTTGACTACAAAGATTGTGGTTTATGATGGGGAAATCCATTTGAAACTGTCTCCCATAGAATTGCACAAGGAAAAATTGAGGTGTATAGCCCTATGAGTAATCAAATAGGTGTAGTCTCGCAAGCAAGATTCAAGTGGCTCCACTCTACACATACCCAAGCATGTTCAAGGAATGATGTTAAAATTTTGAGAACAAAACCAATTCCATCTTTTGAGGCTTTGGCCTACAAGGAAGAAATTATTTATAGTGAGTTGGAAGGGTTGGTGTAAAACCTGTCGTCACTTGGGTCATTCCCGGGAGATTTTTTTCTTAACCGGCAGACCCTCTACTATTTAATAAGCATAGAAAGGATTGGTGAGCGTAGGATTTCTAGATTTATGATTCTTCAAAAGAAGAAGAGCATACTCTCGTAGTCCATGCCATTTTCTCCAAAAATCATGTCAAGCAAGGTTCTTTCCCTCAAACATTGTCACTCAAAAATCAATCCCTCATATTGAGTTTTTTATTTCCCCACTTGGAAGGAAGAGAAAATTCCCTAGTGAGACTAAGTAGTAAGCTTGAGTTCAATTTTAAGTTCCTATTTTAAGAAAGCACAAAGTACTTTGAAATTTTTTTTTTGTGTTTGTTTAATTTCCCCAAATTAGGTGATTTGCTTGTTCATCTACTTCTCCAAATTTAGACAATGAATTTTCTTTGTTCAATTTTTCCACAAGATTTAATGCTTTGATTGTTCAATTACTTTTGTACAAAAGGAAAATTTAAATGATGATATTGTTCAATTATTCCCACAATAGTTTAGTGATTTGGTTGTCCAATTACTGTTGCCAAAATGAATTAAGCGATGTGTTTGTTCATTGAGCCACAACATTTAGTGATTTGATTGTTTATTTACTATCCCCAAAATTTAGACAATTTGTTTTCTTTGTTTATTTACCCCAAATTCCTTTCAAATCATAAATTGACTTGTGAGTTTCTGATTCTCCTTAAAAATCAAAAAAGCATATTCCTCTGGTCAATTTAGTAAGAGATTGGAAAATATTTTTCATTTGGAATGCATAACAAAACATAAGTCAAGATGGGGGATTGACAACCTGTAAAACCACAAATCAGTAGTCTTTTTCCAACTCTTCTAGCAAGAGAGTCTCTGACAGCAATCTGCAAACACAAGTTAGGCTGTTTAAAGAGAAAAAGCACAACAGATCAAAGCATTAATGGTTAGGCAACCAGATTTTTAAATTTTAAACCAGATATGATCCTAGAAATCCAGGAAATGACTTTATCTACCAGATGCAATGAAATACCCCCAAAAATGATGAAATGAAACCAGAAGTGAGCCTTTACCAGAAACTGTTAGAATAGTCCCAAAGGATAACTGAGAGGGGGGGGGGGGGGGAATCAGTTATAAGCTAAATAAATNGGGGGGGGGGGGGGGGGTGAATCAGTTATAAGCTAAATAAATTCTTTTCTCTTATTAATTCTAGAATATAATAAAGTAAATGCACATTTAGATAACACAATAGACAACACCACAATTTTGTTATGGGGAAACCAAATGGTAAAAACCCCGGTGGGAATTAACAGCCACAATGAACTATACTTGTTTATAGTAATCCTTGTTAGAAGATCTTGCAACCCTATTAGGAGTTGTTCTTTACAATGCAATAAGTATAGTGACCTGGTTAAGGGTATGACCCTGTTAGGAGTCTTTTAAAAATAACCCTGTTAAGGGTGAGGACTCACTGTCCAAAAGCTCACTGCTTCAATGGTGAAGGCTACAACCTTATGTAGAACAGATATGCACTATATCTGATGATGAACTATAGAGTAGACCTGCTATCTTGATCATTTCCAATGTATTGTAATCTTTCACTTCTTCTTCACATAGATCCTTGATGAATGAAACACAAATGATATTCTTCTCTATACTTTTTCTGTCTTTTATTTTCTCATTCACACTTAGCGTTTCACAAATGAACTACTATAAGTATCTTCCTCAAAGTATGAGATCATGGGACCTGTTAAGAAACTCTTCATAACATCCTTGTCAGCTTAACTAATCACACAAAGCATAATTACAACTGTGTAATATAAACTAAACAGACACGATGCTTCACAAAGTTGACCTCACCAAATTAACTCTAACATTGCAATCTCATTGAAACATGTTTGGCACCTTTATATAACTATCTTCAACTCATAATTAAACTTGAATATACACACGCATATCCCAAAGATGGGTGCAACTCAAGAAATAATGCAATACATCGGCTCTGTACAGATAAACTCCAGAAACTGTAACTGTCGCTAACAGAATTACACAACACAACTGAATCTTCATATCTAAGTCTATGTGTATGAACAAAACATAAAAAACATGTCTACAACATGAATATAACCGTGCAAGGATAAATAGCATCATTCTAATAGTACATATAGAACATTGTTGTATATTATATGTTGTCATCAATGACAAACATACAATCATCTAGCTGCCAGAAGTAAATCTTCAACAATCTCCCCCTTTGACATTGATGACAACATATGATATTAAAAACATCTTCAGCACATGGTGTCTTCTTTCTTTTTATAGTCTTCTCAATATCTTCATCAAAGATTCCTCTACACTACTATAGCTCCTTTGTATGTGTTTATACTCCCCTAGAGTATATGCTCCTCCTTACTATATACTCCCCCTTTGACATCAATGGCAAAGGGCACCATAAACAAGTAGGCACAGGTACTACTCCAGAAGTAGAGTAGTCAACCATTCATCAGTCACTATGCACTGATGTACTTGTGCTTTATCTAATCAGACTCAAGAGAGGGAATTACTCCCAACTTCTCCCTGAGATACTCAAAAGTATCTTTTGATAAAGGCTTTGTGAAAATATCCGTCAACTATTCTTTGGTGCTCACATAGTCCAATTTCACTTCATTATTTGCAAATTTTTCTCTAAGAAAATGGTATTTGATCTCAATGTGTTTTGTCTTTGTGTGCATTACAAGATTCTTGGACATGTTTATAGTACTGGTGTTATCACAATGAATAACAATAGGATAATCAACTTGTATACCAAAATCTTTAACCATCTGCTTGATCCAAACCATTATTGAACAATTCAATGCTGCTACAACATATTTAGCTTCTACTGTAGACTGAGAGATACAATTCTGCTTCTTGCTTACCCAAGAAACCAACCTATCTCCAAGAAATACTGCTCCTCCAGAAGTACTCTTCCTATCATCAATACAACTTTCCCAATCTGCATCTGTATACACATGAAGTTGTACATTCTCTAATTTAGGATACCATAAACCATAGTCTATAGTTCCCTTTAGATATCTGAATATTCTCTTTATTGCCATTAGGTGATTCTATTTTGGTTCAGCTGCAAATCTACCAACAATGCCAACTACATTAGATATGTCAGGTCTAGATTGAGTAAGATATATAAGTTTTCCAATCATAGATTTGTACAATGTCTTGTCAACTGCTATGGACTCATCCTCTTTACAAAGCTTGCTTCTTGTTATCATAGGAGTGCATACTGGATTACAGTGTTCCATCTTGAAAGTTTTCAATATTTCATTCACATATTTGGACTGGTTTATGAATATTCCTTTATCTGTCTAATTTACATTCAATCCAAAAAAATATTTTATTGGACCAATCACGCTCATTTCAAATTCATTCTGCATTTCTTTTGCAAATTTTGCACTAAGCTTGTCATTACCTCCAAAGATAATGTCAACAACAAATATGGCAACAAGTAATAATCTATCAAGTGTCTCTCTTATGAATAGGTTACAATCTGCTGCCCCTTTCTTGAATCCAATCTTGGTAAGATAACCATCTAGTCTCTCATACCAAGCTCTTGGGGTCTGTTTAAGTCCATAGAGTGTTTTCTTCAATTTGCATACCATGTCTAGTTTATCTGATATGTTAAATCCTTCAGGCTATTCTATGTAGACTTCTTCCTTCAAGTCACCATTCATAAAGGATGATTTGACATCCACTTGATATACTTTGAAGTCTTTGAATGTTGCATAGGCCAAGAATAACTAAATGGCTTCTAGTCTGCTCACAGGGGCAAATGTGTCAGTGTAATCTATTCCTTCCCTTTGTACATATCCTTTACGCACTATTCTTGCTTTGTTTCTAACCACTGTACCATCTTCATTCATCTTATTCCTGAATACCCACTTTGTTTCGATCACATTTTTGTCACTAGGTCTCAGAACCAATTCCCATGTATCATTTTTGATTATTTGGTCTAATTCTTCTTCCATTGCTTTCTGCCAATCAGAATTCTTGCATGCATCTTCAACACTTAAAGGTATCTAGATGTGAATTTTGAAACTTTTGGTGTGACATCCTCATTTGTAATCTGTGATACTTCTTTGCTTGATTTAGGTTCATTACATGATACATCAATGCAATCAAACATTTCTTCAATAACAATGTCTTTACTACTAGGCTTGGGTTCATCCTCAATCATAGGTGCATATTCATAGTACCTCTCTTGAATCATGAAATTCTCATCAATATTTACATGAGTACTTTCAATTATCTTCTTTAATCTTAAATTAAAACATCTGTATGCTTTTCTTTTAGTAGAGTAACCAAGGAAAATACCTTCATCACTTCTAGCATCAAACTTACCAACACCATCAACTCTCTTGATGTAGCACTTGCTTCCAAAGATTCTGAATTATTTTACTGTAGGTACATTACTAAACCAAAGTTCATAAGGTGTCTTATCTACTCCTCATCTTAGTTGTGTTCTGTTGATAGTATAGATTGCATCTTTTCAATAGGTGTACGCAACTTTTCCTTCAATCATCATAGTGCGCGCTGTATCAAGTATGATCCTGTTCCTTGTTTCTGCTATCCCATTCTGCTGAGGAGTTATGGGTGCACTCAACTATCTTTTGATTCCATGTTCTTCACAGTAGTCATAAAATTATTCAGAGGTGAATTCTCCTCCTCTATCTGATCTTAGACATTTTAGTTTTAATCTAGATTCATTCTCAACTTTGGCTTTGAATATTTTGAACTTCTCAAAGGCTTCAGACTTCTCCTTTAAGAATGCAACCCACATCATCCTTGAAAAATCATCAAAAATCAAAATGAAATACCTTTCTCTGTAGTATGATCTTGTTTGAGCAGGACCACATAAATTTGTATGCACTAGGTCTAACTTGTTTTTAGCTGAGTTCTGCTTGCTTCTAAAAGAGCTCCTTACATGCTTTCCCATTACACATTCCCTGCACATTGTGTCACCTGGTTTTAAAATACTTGGAAGGTCTCTAACTACCTTGACATTGCTTATCTTTACTATATTGTCAAAATTGGTATGACATAGTCTCTTATGCCATAGCCAACTGTCATCCACTTTTGCAACAAAACAACTTACATCAGAATTGAGATGAAAAACATTACCTTTTGTTTTTGAGCCTGATGCAATCATGTCTCCTTCTTTGTTACTAATAATGCACTAGTTGTCTTTGAATTCCAAATGATAACCTTTGCCAAGTAACTGTCTAACACTTAGTAAGTTGTGATGTAATCCATCAACATACAAAACATCATCTGTCTTGTTCTTTCCATCCAGGGTGATAGATCCTCTTCCTATGATAGGTTTGGGAGTGTTATCTCCGAATCTAACCATACCACCTTTGTACTTGTCTAGATGAACAAATCTATCTTTATCACCTATCATGTGGTGAGAGCATCTGATGTCAATGATCCAATCAGTTCAGATGTCTACTTTGGAAATTAGGGCTAACTCCTGTGCTTCCTTTTCATCTTCAATGTCCATTTCCTCAGGCAATTTTTCCATGTATTTAAGGGAAATGAATCCAATTTCATCTTCTCCTAAATCTTCATTAGTTACACCTTCTTCAGCATGATAGCATTCCTTTCTATATTTTTCTTTGTAATTAGATCTGAATTTCTTTACTCTTGTAGGACACATGGATGCAAATTGGCCGATCTTGTTGCATGAAAAACATTTGAATGGGAACTGTCCTTCATACATGCCTTTGCCTTTTCTTTCCTTCTTAGCAATCATAGCAATGATTTCTTCTAGTTCTTCATCAACTTCTTCTTTCTCATTATTGCTAGAGATGTGTAAAGGTTTCTTACCATGGACTGGGGCTTTGAAGGCTGTTTCACTTTTGGGTTCAGTATTCAATCTTGATATCTCAAATGCAGAGATTTTACTATTCAAAGTCTCTCTCTTGAAGTCTTTTGAAAATTGCATGGTTTCATCTAGAATATTGATCTTGCTCCCATAGTCTACTGTTAATGTAGTCATCAACTTGTCCATTATTTCTTCTTCTGATATTTCTCCACCATTGTTTCTGATTCCAGAAATTGCTTCATTTATCCTGTGATTGTAGGCTCTGATGTTCTCTTCAGGTAACATCTCAAGATTGTTGTATTTATTTCTCCATGTCTTCCTGCGCGCATTCTTTTCTTGGATACCTCCTTCAAACATGTCTTATAAATACTTCCATATTGTGTATGCCTTGTCCACTTTCTTGATCTTAGAGAATTCACTGTCAAATAGTGCACTTATAAGGGCTTCTTTGGCAACTACATTAGCTGTGAATGTATCCTTTTGTTTACTAGTAGCATCATCTCTTGAGAGGTCTTTTAGAGAGGGAATAACAGCTTCTTGTGTGGCTATCTCAAAGATGTCAAAACCAACACACTGTAGATGTGTTATCATTTTTTTATTCCAATCCAGATAATGCTCTCCATCGAACCTAGGACTCTCTTTTCTAAAGTATGCCATCTGATCTACCTTAAGCTTTTAGGATTTCTCTTCAAGGCACTTGGCTCTGATACCAATTGTTAGAATAGTCCCAAAGGATAACTGAGAGAGGGGGGGGGGTGAATCGGTTATCAGCTAATTAAATTCTTTTCTCTTATTAATTCTAGAATACAATAAAGTAAATGCACATTCAGATAACACAATAGACAACACCTCAATTTGGTTACAAGGAAACCAAATGGTAAAAACCCCGGTGGGAGTTAACGCCCATGATGAACTATACTTGTTTATAATAATCCCTGTTAAAAGATCTTGCAACCCTATTAGGAGTTGTTATTTACAATGCAATAAGTATAGTGACCTGGTTAAGGGTCTGACCCTATTACGAGTCTTTTACAAATAACCCTGTTAAGGGTGAGGACTCACTGTCCAAAAGATCACTGCTTCAATGGTGAAGGCTACAACCTTCTATAGAATAGATATGAACTATATCTGATGATGAATTGTAGAGTAGACCTGCTGTCTTTATCAGTTCCAATGTATTGTAATCTTTCACTTCTTCTTCACATAGATCCTTGATGAATGAAACACAAATGATATTCTACTCTGTACTTTTTTTGTCTTTTATTTTCTCATTCACACTTAGCGTTTCAAAAATGAACTACTATAAGTATCTTCTATTGGAAAGTTGACTCCCAGGGATTATATGGCTTATTTTGTGTTGTCATTATGGAAACTAAGTAATATGAAATTTTGATAGTACACTATGAAGTGGAAATTGACTAAGCGCAGAAGACAGAATCAAATAGTGACTTGCAGTCGATCAGAGCATCATCGCACGTGTGTACAATCATCTTAGGTTATGTGCATTCAGACTTAAACTCTATGGTGTGTTATTATGCTTACCCTATACACGTATGGTACAGAATGGAAGTATGGACAAGTTACAGAAAGAACAAGCACACTAGTAGTCCAGAATACAGAGTATGAAGCCGACTTCATTGTTTCGATTAGCGTGTAATCTTTTGTTATGTAAAGGCTAAGCACCTATTGTAATAAGTTTGTAATCATGTATTAAACATTGTTGTAAACACACTTAATCCAATTTGTTTGGAAGTGTTGTGTATTATGTTTTTGGGCCGACTAAGGTCTTGTTTATAGTCGCGTCTATTCAGGCATAAAGATATATATATGTAATGCAAAGATACATTTGAAGTGTCGTCAAAATAGTCAGAGAAGATGTATAGAAGAGTAGTATGAAGATATCAGTATGAGATAAAGCCCTTAAAAAAGTTAAGAGCATAAGTGCATAACTGGAACTGATCAGATATCTGTGTCACATACATCAGTTCACTTTTGGATATAGTGCATATCTATTCTCAGGAGGTTGTAGCCTTCTTTCTCTTTGAGCAGTGAGCTCTTGGATAGTGAGTCCTCACCCCTAACAAGGTTATTTCTAAAATAATCCTAATAGGGTTAGACCCTTAACCAGGTCAATGTACTCATATTGTAAAGACTACTTCTAACAGGGCAAAGGAACTTTAACAGGTTCATAATACTAGTACAATATTTGTGGGTACTAATTCCCATCGGGGTTTTCCTCTAATCAAGGTTTCCCCATAATCATATGAAGTGTTATGTGTTCTTGTGTTAAGCTTCATTGAATGTATATTTGATTTATGTTTAAGTTGCTGAATTTGAATAATTAGCTAAACACTGATTCACCCCCCCTCTCAGTGTTTCCAACAATTGGTATCAGAGCCAAGTTCCTTGAAGAGAATTCCTAACAGCTTAAGGTAGATCAGATGGCATACTTCAGAAAAGAGAGTCCTAAGTTTGATAGAGAAAATTATCTGGATTGGAAGAACAAAATGATAACACATCTACAGTGTGTTGGTTTTGACATCTTTGAGATAGCCACACAAGAATTTGTTATTCCCACTCTAAAATACCTATCAAGAGATGATGCTACTAGTAAAAAGAAGGATACATTCACAACTAATGTAGTTGCCAAAGAAGCCCTTATAAGTGCATTATCTGACAGTGAATTTTCTGAGATCAAGAAGATAGACAAGGAATAAACAATATGGAAGTATTTAGAAGACATGTTTGAAGGATATTTTAAAGCAAAAAATGCACGCAAGAAGACATGGAAGATAAAATACAATAGTCTTGAGATGTTACTTGAAGAGAAAATCAGAGCCTATAATCAAAGGATAAATGAAGCAATTTTTGGAAGTAGAAATAATGGTGCAGAAATATCAGAAGAAGATATAATGGACAAGCTATTGACTACTTTGACATCAGACTATGAGAACAAGATCAGTATTCTAGAGGAAACCATGCAATTTTCACAAGACTTCAAGAGAGAGACTTTGATCAGTAAAATCTCTACATTTGAGATATCAAGATTGAAGACTGAATCCAAAAGTGAAAGAACCTTCAAAGCTTCAGTCCATGGTAAGAAATCTCACATCTCTAGCAATAATGAGAAAGAATAAGTTGATGAAGGACTAGAAGAAATCATTGCCATGATTGCTAAAATAGAAAAGAAAGGCAAAGGGAAATATGAAGGACAACTTCCATTCAAATGTTTTTCATGCAACAAGATTGGTCACTTTTCATCCAAGTGTCCCACAAGAGTAAAGAAATTTAGATCTGATTATAAACCTAAATATAGGAAGGAATGCTATCATGCTGAAGAAGGTGTAACTGATGAAGATTTAGGAGAAGATGAAATTGGATTTGTTGCCCTTAAATACATGGAAAAATTGCTTGAGGAAATGGACATTGAAGATGAAAAGGAAATACAGGAGTTAGCCCTAATTTCTAAAGCAGACATCAGAACTGATTGGATCATTGACAACAGATGCTCTCATCACATGACAGGTGATAAAGACATATTTGTTCATCTAGAAAAGTACAAAGGTGGTATGGTTAGATTTAGAGATAACACTCCTAATCCCATCATAGGTAGAGGATCCATCACCCTGGATGGAAAGAACAAGACAGATGATGTTCTGTATGTTGATGGATTACATCACAATTTACTAAGTGTTGGATAGCTATTTGATAAAGGTTATCATTTGGAATTCAAAGACAAAAAATGCATTATTAGAAACAAAGAAGGAGACATGATTGCATCAAGCTCTAAAACAAAAGGTTATGTTTTTCAGCTCAATTCAGATGTAAGTTGTTTTGTTGCAAAAGTAGATGACAGTTGGTTATGGCACAAGGGACTCTGTCATATCAATTTTGATAATATAGTAAAGATAAGCAATGTCAAGGCAGTTAGATACCTTCCAAGTATTGCAAGACCAGTTGAAACAATGTGCAGGGAATTTCTTATGGGAAAGCATGTAAGGATCTCTTTCAGAAGCAAGCAGAACTCAGTTGAAAAAAAGTTAGACCTAGTGCATACAGATTTATGTGGTCCTACTCAAACCAGATCATACTACGGAGAAAGGTACTTCATTTTGTTTGTTGATGATTTTTCAAGGATGATGTGGGTTGCATTCTTAAAGGAGAAATCTGAAGCCTTTGAGAAGTTCAAAATATTCAAAGCCAAAGTGGAGAATGAATCTAGATTAAATCTAAAGTGTCTAAGATCAGATAGAGGAGGAGAATTCACCTCTGATCAGTTTTATGACTACTATGAAGAACACAGAATTAAAAGATAGTTGAGTGCACTCAGAACCCCATAGTAGAATGGGATAGCAGAAAGGAGGAACAAGATCATACTTGATATAGCGCGCACTATGATGATTCAAGGAAAAGTTGCACACACCTATTGGAGAGATGCAGTCAATACAGCAGTCTATACTATCAAAAAAACACAACTAAGGCCAGGTGTGGATAAGATACCTTATGAACTTTGGTTTGGTAATGTACCTACAATAAAATACTTCATAATATTTGGCAGGAAGTTCTACATCAAGAGAGATTATGGTGTTGGTAAGTTTGATGCTAGAAGTGATTAAGGTATTTTCCTTGGTTACTCTACTAAAAGCAAAGCATACAGATGTTTTAATTTGAGATTAAAGAAGATAATTGAAAGTACTCATGTAAAGATTGATGAGAAGTTCATGGTTCAAGAAAGGTACTATGAATATGCACCTATGATTGAGGATGAACCCAGGCCTAGCAGTAAAGATACTGTTATTGAAGAATTGTTTGATTGCATTAATGTTTCATGTAATGAACCTGAATCAAGCAAAGAAGTATCACATATTATAGATGAGGATATCATACCAAAATTTTCAAAGTTCACATCTAGGTATCATTCAAAAGATGATATCATTGGAGATCAGAGCAGTAGTGTTTTAACAATATAAAAAGCAAAAAGGTTAACAGTGGATGAAGAGGTATGTTTACTTTCACAGATTGAACCTTTAAATGTTGAAGATGCTTGCAAGGATTCTGATTGGCTAAAAGCAATGGAAGAAGAATTAGATCAAATAATACAAAATGATACATGGGAATTGGTTCCTAGACCTAGTGACAAAAATGTGATTGGAACAAAGTGGGTATTTAGGAACAAGATGAATGAAGATGGTACAGTGGTCAGAAACAAAGTAAGACTAGTGTGTAAAGGATACACGTAGAGGGAAGGGATATATTACATTGACACATTTGCCCCTATGAGAAGATTAGAAGCCATCAAGTTATTTCTGGCTTATGCAACATTCAAGGACTTTAAAGTATATCAAATGGATGTCAAATCAGCCTTTTTGAATAGTGACTTGAAGGAAGAAGTTTACATAGAACAATCTGAAGGATTTAATCTGTCAGACAAACCAGACATGGTATGCAGATTGAAGAAAGCACTCTATAGACTTAAACAGGCCCCAAGAGCTTGGTATGAGAGACTAGATGGTTATCTTAACAAGATTGGATTTAAGAAAGGAGCAACAAATTATAACCTATTTATAAGACAGACACCTAATGGACTATTACTTGTTTCCATATTTGTTGATGACATTATCTTTGGAGGTAATGACAAGCTTAGTTCAGAATTTGCAAAAGAAATGTAGAATGAATTTGAAATGAGCATGATTGGTCCTATAAAATATTTTTTTGGATTAATTGTAAAACATACAGATAAAGGGATATTTATAAATTAGTCCAAATATGTGAAGGAAATACTGAAGACTTTCAAAATGGATTATAGTAAGCCAGTATGCACTCCTATGATAATAGGAAGCAAACTCTCTAAAGAAGATGACTCCGCAACAGTTGACAAGACATTGTATAAGTCTATGATTGGAAAACTTATATATCTTACTCAGTCTATACTAGACATATCTAATGCATTTGGCATTGTTGGAAGATTTGCAGCTGAACCAAAAAAGAATCACCTAATGGCAATAAAGAGAATATTTAGATACCTAAAGGGAACTATAGACTATGGTTTATGGTATCCTAAATCAGAGAATGTACAACTTCATGTGTATACAAATGCATAATGGGAAGGTTGTCTTGATGAAAGGAAGAGTACTTCTGGAGGAGTAGTATTTCTTGGAGATAGGTTTGTTTCTTGGGTAAGCAAGAAGCAGAATTGTATCTCTCAATCGATAGCAGAAGCCGAATATGTTATAGCAACATTGACTTGTTCAACAATAGTTTGGATCAAGAAGATGGTTAAATATTTTGGTATACAGGTTGCCTATCCTATTGTTATTCACTGTGATAACACCAGTACTATCAACATGTACAAGAACCTTGTGATGCACGCAAAGACAAAGCACATTGAGATTAAATACCATTTTCTTAGAGAAAAAAGTTGCAGATAATGAAGTAAAATTAGACTATGTGAGCACCAAAGAACAGTTGGAAGATATTTTCACAAAGTATTTATCAAAATATACTTTTGAGTATCTTAGGGAGAATTTGGGAGTAATTCCCTCTCTTGAGTTTGATTAGATAAAGCAGCAAGAACATCAGTCTAGAGTGACTGATGAATGGTTGACTACTCTACTTCTGGAGTAGTACCTGTGTCTAATTGCTTATAGAACCCTTTTCCATTAATGTCAAAGGGGGAGTATATAGTAAGGGGGAGAATATATTCTAGGGGAGTATAAAAAATAGACAGAGGAGCTGCAATAGTGTAGAGGAATCTTTGATGAGGATATTGAGAAGATTGTAAAAAGAAAGAAGAAACAATATGCTGAAGATGTTTTTAATATCATATGTTGTCATTAATGTCAAAGGGGGAGATTGTTGGAGATTTACTTCTGGTAGCTAGTTGATTGTATGTTTGTCATTGATGACAACATATAATATACATCAGTAATCTATATGTGCAAATCTATTTTGTGGCAGTTACAGTTTCCAGAGCTTGTTTGTACAGAGCCAACATATTGCATTGGTTCTTGAGTTTCACCTATCTTTGGGATATGTGTGTGTATATTCAAGATTAGTTATGAGTTGAACTTATTTATCCAAAGGTGCCAAACATGTTTCAACAAGATTGCAAAGTTAGAGTTAATTTGGTGAGGCCGACTTAGTGAAGCGTCACATCTATTTAGTTTATATTGTGCGATTGTAATTATACTTGCGTGATTAGTAAATCTGACAAGGATGTAATGAAGAGTTGTCTAACAGGTCCCATGATCTCATACTTTTAGGAAGATACTTATAGCAAGTCATTTGTGGAATGCTAAGTGTGAATGATAAGATAAGAGACAGAAAATGTACAGAGCAGAATATCAGTTGTGTTTCATTCATCAAGGATCTATGTGAAGAAGTGAAAGATTAAAATACACTGGAATTGATCAAGATAGCAGGTCTACTCTACAACTCATCATTAGATATAGTACATATCTATTCTACAGAAGGTTGTAGCCTTCACCATTGAAGCAGTGAGCTTTTGGACAGTGAGTCCTCACCCTTAAATGGGTTATTTATAAGAGACTCCTAACAAGGTTAGACCCTTAACCAGGTCACTATACTTATTGCATTGTAAAGAACATCTCCTAACAGGGTTGCAAGATCTTCTAACAAAGATTATTATAAACAAGTATAGTTCATTGTGGGTGTTAATTCCCACCGGGGTTTTTACCATTTGGTTTCCCCGTAACCAAATTGTGGGGTTGTCTATTGTTTTATCTGAATGTGCATTTACTTTATTGTATTCTAGAGTTATTAAAAGAAAATAATTTAATTAGCTGATAACTGATTCACCCCCCCTCTCAGTTATCCTTTGGGACTATTCTAACAATTGTTGAAGGCATTCTGGCAGCAAGAGATAAAGAGTCTTCAGGTTGTATATCTAGATGTATATATGGAGTAAGTATCTAGAGAATTACAATTTTGACACCTTTGTCATTAATGTCAAAGGGGGAGTAATATACAAGGAATATGTGTATAGTATAAAGTATAAGAATATACAGTTTTTGGGTGTTAGTTTATTTTGAGTAACTTGGCCACATTCCTTTGTTGTCATTAATGACAAAGGGGGAGATTGTTGGAAAGTTGACTCCCAGGGATTATATGGCTTATTTTGTGTTGTCATTATGGCAACAAAGTCATATGAAATTTTGAAAGTAAACTATGAAGTGGAAATTGACTAAGTGCAAAAGACAGAACAAAACAATGACTTGTAGTCGATTAGGGCATCAACGCACATGCGTACAATCATCTTAGGTTATATGCATTTAGACTTAAGCTCTATGGCATGTTATTATTCTTACCCTATACACACATGGTATGGAATGGAAGTACAGACAAGTTACAGATAGAACAAGCACACCAGCAGTCCAGAATACATAGTATGAAGCCGACTTCATTGTTTCAATTAGCGTGTAATATTTTGTTATGTAAAGGCTAAGTTCCTATTGTAATAAGTTTGTAATCATGTATTAAACATTTTTGTAAACATTCTTAAGCCAATTTGTTTGGAAGCATTGTGTATTATGTTTTTGGGTTGACTAAGGTCTTGTTTATAGTCGCGTCTATTCAGGCATAAAGATATACATATGTAATGCAAAGATACATTTGAAGTGTTGTAAAAATAGTTAGAGAAGATGTATAGTAGAGAAATATGAAGATATCAATATGAGATAAAGCCCTTAAAGAAGTTAAGAGCATAAGCGCATAACTGGAACTGATCAGACATCTGTGTCACATACAACAGTTCACTTTTGGATATAGTGCATATCTATTCTCAGGAGGTTGTAGCCTTCTTTCTCTTTGAGCAGTGAGCTCTTGGATAGTGAGTCCTCACCCCTAACAAGGTTATTTGTAAAAGACTTCTAACAGGGTCAGACCCTTAACCAGGTTATTGTACTCGTATTGTAAAGACTGCTTATAACAGGGTAAAGGAACTTTAACATGTTCATTATACTAGTACAATATTTGTGGGTACTAATTCCCACCTGGGTTTTCCTCTAGTCAAGGTTTCCCCGTAATCATATGAAGTGTTATGTGTTCTTGTGTTAAGATTCATTGAATGTATATTTGATTTATGTTTAAGTTGCTGAATTTGAATAATTAGCTAAACACTGATTCACCCCGCCTCTCAGTGTTTCCAACATCTTCCTCAAAGTATGAGATCATGGGACCTGTTAAGAAACTCTTCATAACATCCTTTTCAACTTAGCTAATCATGCAAAGAATAATTACAACCACGCAATATAAATTGAATAGACGTGACACTTTACAAAGTTGGCCTCACCAAATTAACTCTAACATTGCAATCTTGTTGAAACACGTTTGGCACCTTTAGATAACTATCTTCAACTCATAATTAAACTTGAATATACACACATATATCCTGAAGATAGGCACAACTCAAGAACCAATGCAATATGTCAGCTCTGTACAGATAAACTCTAGAAACTGTAACTGCCGTTAATAGAATTACACAACACAACTGAATCTTCATATCTAACTCTGTGTGTATGAACAAAATATAAACAACATGAATATAACCGCTCAAGGCTTAAAAACATCATTCTGATAAGTATATATAGAACATTGCTGTATATTATATGTTTTCATCAATGACAAACATACAATCATCTAGCTGCCAGAAGTAAATCTCCAACAGAAATGACCCAAGAAATTTGGGATGCGAGCCTAGATTCTGCAATGCGAGGGCGTATCCTAGATGTGAGCCTTTATGATAAAAAATGATCCTGTTCCAAAAAATTGAAAGGAAAAATTAGTGAAAAATGGATACAAAATGAGGAAAAATCTATAAAACGGCCCCACGGTGGGTGCCAGAAATGTGTGTGTGATTTTATGTACCTATTAAGAAGGACACAACACTTCAATAGATCATTATATTAGTGAAAAAATATAAAAAGCAAGGGTTTCATATAAATTACTAAAGCCGATCTATTGATTCCTATCCAGGAGGATTTTGAAGAATGCAATAATCATGCCCTCAGATTATGCACAAATCAGTGACATATACAACCTAGAATGAAAGATTTGAATAAAAAAACTAATCTAGATAATCAAGAAACATGCATATTAGTTCTAAAAATGAAGATAATGACAATGCATAATAACAAGGCTAAGATGCAACATAGATTCTCAATATTCTTAACAGCATAACAATGCTTTCAACTCTAAAAATTAAGGGCCATTTGTGCTCAAAATTCATCCTATTTATAGAAGAAATTGAGAGTGAGAGGAGAGAGGAAGCCATTAATGGAGGTGTAAGAACATTAATGGTG
>MU224437.1:534658-544831 GCA_018584345.1 Thuja plicata
TTTGGGAGTGGGTTGGATTCCTAATCACAAATTTAGGAATGTGACATCATTAGGAAGTGGGTTAGAATGAAATTAAGATTGGAAGTAGGCTTAGCATGGGGGGAATAGTTTGGGATGGGTTTGAACCCAGGGTTAAGGTGGTTGAGGTAGGCTAGGTTAGGGGGAATATTAATGAAATGAATTTAATATATTCACTTAAAAATAGGGAAATTAATTATTTGAGCTTTTGATTGCTTTTGATAATTAATTAGGACTATAGCCAATGAATTAGATTAATTTAGGCTAGGGGATAGGATTTTGCAAGTGATGAGGTATAATAGAGATTTCATTTAATTCCTTTTTAATTAATTAACTTAGCCATGTTTTGATTTGAATTGATTTGAATTGAATTGATTGAATTTGATTGGCTAAGGTGATTAATGAAATTTAGTGATTAAATCACTTAGGAAATTAAATCGGATTTGAATGAATTATTTCAACTAATTGAAGAGTTGTCTTGACATAATTGGGGGTATGATCACACTTAGGGAAAATAGGGTCTATGGTCAGAGAAGACCAAATTAGGATGGTTACACTATCATCCCTCCTCCTATAAGTGTTCCATGTATTTTCCCACTTTCATATTCTAATGCTTCTTCTATTTCACACAATGTTCCAAATGCTTCAATTTCACACATGTCCAATACAACATACACATAGAAGACACCATTAGAAACATTTCTCGAAATGTTTCATCCATACAAAAACTTGCCTTCATAACCCAATCCAAATTCAATAATCATACTTGTGGCATCTCTATCCCTTTGTCCCATGATATCATTTGTGTCATTATCCATCAATACATGCAAATTAATCACTTGGAGACATATAATATAAAAGGTGATCCCTTGACTCATGTGAAAAAATTTCAAACCTTGTGTAGTGAATTCTCTAATGGTCATAGACTTATGGATAAATTGTTTACTAGGACAATTTGAGATAAGACCTTACAATGGTTTTGTTCTTTGTCTCCTTATTCTATTGACTCATTTCAAAAACTTGCTAATGCTTTCATTCAATAGTTTAAAAATAATTTTGGTCCTCAAATTTCTTTAACTGATTTGATTCATTGTTAACAAGGTGTTAAAGAAAAAGTGACTAATCTTATTGGTAGATTTAAGCATTTGTATGTTCAAGTCTCTTATCTTGTGCCTGATATGGATATTCAACATATTTTCATTTCTAATTTTCTAAAAGACTTTAGAGATAAGCTAAAATTTACTTATTTTACCCGATTGTGAGTAGTTATTCATAATTATCAGCTTCAGGTGAGCCAAGTTGATTCATCCACTCCAAAGGGTCCAACTGATAAGAGTTATGCGTCTCAACAATCTACCCAAAAGTTTTAAAAACCTAACAATGGTATCATCAAGGTCAACACTAATTCCAAGAATGTTGATGCAAAAGAGGAAACTACAACATCAATTATGGCTCCTTTTTCATCCATGTTTAAACCATCTCATACTTTCACATCTATTTTTTAATCTTTGCATAAAGTTATGCTGAATTTGATTAATACAAATGTTTTGAAACTTCCTCTTGTCAAATCGATTGATCCTTCCAAACTATTTCTATATTCCCATGACCCCAAAGATTTTTTTCAATACCATTGTCAACCTAGCCATGTGTAATGTCCTAAAAAGATAGAACCCATAATTGGATGCTCACTTAGGCCCTATTTTGCTAGTATTGAGATTTCATGTCCGTTATTCTTGATCCTATTGGAAATGAGATAAGTAACTGAGAAGGGAGGGGTGAATAAGTTACTCCAAAATAAATCCCTTATCCCTTTAGATGTCTTAAACAATATAACACTGTTACTTGGTTAATTAAGATATTCTTTTGTAACTCAGGTGTTAAAGCAATCTTTATAAAATCCAATGTAATTATACTTTAGTGATTAAGTTCTGAAACATAAATCATGAAACAAATAACATATACACAGGTGACACCAAGATTTAACATGGAAACCCAATATGGGAAAAACCACCAATGTAACTAGTTATTATTTTTCACTCTTTTGAAGTGAGCCCTGTTAGGAGACAACCCTGCTAAAGGTTACAAAACATACTGTTAGGTGTGACCCTGTTAGAGGTTTTAAATCACCCTGTGAGGAGTGGCCTTGTTAGAGGTCTTCAACACTTCAACATAGAAATGCTACCTTGTGAGAGGAATTACAAAAAGACTGTTAAGTCTACTCTATTAAGAGATTTGAGATCACTACTACAATTGTTAGAAAGTAACAATGAATTGACCTGTAGATGTAAGCAACTATCCTTGCTGATTTAGATCTTTGTTCTGATTATAATTGGATCCTTGCTGATCAAATATTATATTTTAGCTTCGAGTGTTCTATACTCAATCAGAATCCCATTTGATTTTTCCTTCACTCTTCAAATCACATAATTCCCTACTTCTGCTTCTCTTCAACTTTACACACACTTGCAATCTTACATTCAATCCAAACTTGACTTTTCATATATATGATAAGCCCTGTCAAGTTGTCTTGAATACTTCTAAATAAGTAATAAATCATAATTTAGTCAGCCTCATATAACCAATTAATTATAGAATGTAAACCACTGTTAGTCAGATGACATTGAATAATCAAATTGGTTAACACTGAGTTTCTTTAATGCCTGACCATGACTAAATTTCTCAAGTGACTCGGTCAACACTGAAAAATATTTCTATTCACCAACTCTGCTCAGTCTGAATGTAGACATTTGTGTAACATCACTACATAAGTGTAAATACATGTGTAACATCAATGACAATACACAATTGAATAATTGTCTTCAACAATCTCCCTCTTTGGCATTGATGGAAATGCAACATATCATAATATAAATAATTGTAGAGAAATAGAAAACTTTCTTTAATCAAACTCTTTCTCTTGATAATATTTCTCCCTCTGACATCAAACTCTCCCTCTTTCTGTTATGAACTCTCTCTTAAGCAATTTCTTATCCTCTTTGACAATGGATGCCAAAGAATCCATCTCCATAAATACTATTTCTCTTTGAAGTTGTAATGTACTTGAATGTTCTAATTCATTTGCAATGGGCTCTGATGTACCTTCATAAATTGATAGATCTTCACTGTGGCTTGGGTTGATGCATCAATAAACTATATTTTGGTGAGCTTCAGTTAGGGGAAGCACCTCTAGCTTTCCTCTAAGATACAAAAATGCATCCTTAGGTAAAGGTTTGGTGAATATGTCTGCAACTTGTTCTTTAGTACTCACATATTCCAACCTTACCTCTATATTCTGTACTAATTCCCTCAAGAAATGATACTTTATTGCTATATGCTTGGTTTTGGTGTGCATCACTGGATTCTTTGAAATGTTAATGGCACTGGCATTGTCATAGTAGATAATAATTGGTTCTTTCACTTCTTCCTTCATTCCTGGAAACAACTGCTTGAACCATATGATATTTGAACAGTTCACTGCTGCAGCAACATATTCTGCCTCTGTTGTAGACTGAGAGATACAACTTTTTTTCTTGCTAGTCCAAGATACTAACCTCTTTCCAAGAAAGAAAGCTCCTCCACTGGTGCTTTTTCTATCACCAAAACTTCCAGCCCAATCAACATCAGTGAATGTCTTCAAATCAAAGTTCACACCTTTCTTATACCATAAACCATAGTCTTCATTACCCTTCAGATATCTCAAAATTATTTTGATTTCCATTAGGTGATTATCTCTGGGATTAGCTGAAAATATTGCAACAATACCAATTGCTAATGCAATATCAAGTCTGGTGTGAACAACATATTGTAATTTTCCAATCATGGATTTGTAGTTGGTCTGATCTACCTACTTTGAATCATCATCCTTAGATAATTTTTGTTTAGTACACATGGGTGTTCCAATAGGTTTGGAATCTTCCATTCAAAATTTATTGAGTATCCCCTTGATATATTTTGATTGAGTAATGTAGATACCATCCTTCATTTGATGAAATTGTAATCCAACAAATAATTTTATCTCACCAAACATAGACATCTCAAATTATTTACTCATAGCTATAGAGAATGCTTTGCATAAGTCATCATATTTAGTGAATAATATGTCATCAAAAAATATCTCTGCTAAAAATATTTTATTCTGTGGTCCTTCTTTGATGTATAGGCTACTGTTATCATTGGTTCTCTGAAATCCAATATTTACTAGGTAACCATGCAGTCTTTCATACCAGGCTCTGGGCATTTGCTTCAGTCCATTCAATACTTTGTTCAGCTTGCAAACCATATTCCTTCTGCTACGATCAACAAATCCTTCATGTTTCTCAATGTAGACTTCTTCTTCTAGGATTCCATTCAAAAATGCACATTTCACATCCATTTGATACACTCGTATCCTTTATGCACAACATATGCCAGAAGAGTTCTAACTCCGTCAAGTTTTGCAAAAGGAGCAAAAGTTTCTCCATAATCAATACCCTCTTCTTGAGCATATCCTTTACAAACCAGTCTGGCCTTGTTTCTAGAAACTTCACCATTTTCATTCATCTTATTTCTAAAAACACACTTGGTTCCAATCACATTATTGTCCTTTGGCCTAGGCACAAGAGTCCAAGTTTTGTTCTTCTCAATCTGCTCAATTTCTTCATTCATTGCCTCTATCCAAATTTCATCATTCAATGCATCTTTAACAGTTCTAGGTTCAAATTTACTTAGTACACATGTACCTTTTATTTTGTTCCTTGTCATTACACCTTATGTTTGATCTCCAATTATTTTATCAGGTGCATGATGCCTTCTAACATATCTAGAAAGTACTGGATCCTTCAGTCTTGATTCTGGACTTGATCCACTAGGTCTATCATTATCAAACATTCATTCCTCTTCTTCTATCTGATGCTCAGGTTCCACTGTTTATGACTCAGGTCCCTCTGTCTGAGACTCGGTTCCCTCTATCTATTACTCGGTCTCTTTTACCAATAGCTCAGGTTGCACAGTTTGCAACTCAAGTTGTATAGTTTGTGTTAGTATATTCAGTGGTTGAAAATTTTTCTGTCCAATCACCATTTCTCGAGTCATAGGCATAGTATCAGGTTCATGATACACAAATTTCCTATAGTCTTCAGGTTCTTTAATTCTCTACTCTTCAAATCTTTCTACGAAATCATCAATCTTGACATGTACACTTTCTATGACTTTATGAGTAGTAAGGTTTAGAAATTTGTATTCTTTGCTTTTACATGAGTAACCTAGGAATATTCCTTCATCACTTTTTGCATCTAGTTTTCCATTTCTTGCTTCCTTCAAGATGTAACATTTACTTCAAAATACTTTGAAATAACAAACATTAGGTTTATAGCCATACCAAAATTCAAAAGGTGTTTGGTTACTACCTTTCTTCAGTTGAACTCGATTCAAGGTGAACACTATAGTGCTAATGGCTTCCTTCCAGCATTTTCCAGCAACATTCTTTTCAATCATTAGAGTTCTGGCACAACCATAATGGATTTGTTTCTTCTTTTTTCTATTCCATTTTGCTATGGTGTATCAGGGGCAGATACCTATCTTTTGATTCCTCTCTCATTGCAGAATTCATTGAATTCATTAGAAATGAATTCTCCTCCTCTGTCAAATCTTAGACATTTTAGTTTCTTTCCAATTTCCTTTTCAACTCTTTCAAGATACAATTTAAACTTCTAAAAGGCTTCTGATTTTTCTCTAAGAAATATGACAGTCATCATTCTGGAATGATCATCAACAAACACAATAAAATATTTCTCTCTAGTATAGCTTGTTTTTACAATTGGTCCACAAAGGTCAGTGTGTACCAATTCCAAGATTTCATCAGTATTGTAATTCTTGCTCTTGAAACTTGTCTTTCTCATATTTCTAATTTGACATTGTTTGCATATTGCTAATTCAGGTTTCTTCAAAATAGGAATACCTCTAACTCTCTTGTTCTTGCTTATGTTTACCAGATTATCAAAATTTACATGACACAACCTTTTATGCCATAGCCAACTTTCTTCTACTTGTGCAATGAAGCATGAACCTTCAATGAGATCAAGATAGAATAGATTACCTTTTGTTTGTCTGTGTGAAAGATGATAAACTTTACTTAAATTGTAACACTTAATATCTGTATGTTGCTGTTTGCAAAACTTTCTAATTTATAAGACACTTATTATATTATCTGATTTCTATATTTTTGGGTGTCTTTAATAAATTTTGCAAGCTACTTATATATATTATAGGATGGTCACGATTTGATGAGTCATGACTCATAAATGAGTCATGACACATCAAGTCGTGACCCCTCATCTATTGTCAACCCATAATACAATATTAACTATCGTTGGTTTATTACTGTAGACTGTTTTGTGCTTGTGGTCGATTATCATCAACTTCATTTGTTAGGATATCCGATTCATAATCGGTGTGAGGTGGTAAATGTGTTTAAAGCCCGATAGCTAGAAATTTATTCTTTAACATATACGATATAATATATATAATTATAATTATGTCCTAATGTGTATATAATATAATTACATATACATTAATATATAGTTATAATCTAATTAACATATAGTATATATATATACATATATATATATTAATATATATGTAATGGTAATTACATATATATTAATATATATCACTTAAATATATATATATATATATAGATATATTAAGATATGATAATATTAACTTCATTTATACTAATATGTGAACATATTTATATAATTATCTTTATGACGCTATCGGTCTCTAACACTCCCTCTTAGCTAGGAAAGATAATTTTCCATATATCACCTTGATCATATTTTACATATTACCTTAGATTGTAATATGAGGAATCACCTCAGATTGTGACACCTAATTTTCATATCACTTCTGAATGTGACATGAGGAATCACCTCAGATCGTGATACCTAATTTTTCATATCACCTCAGATCGTGATATGAGGAATCACCTCAGATTGTGATACCTAGTTTTCATATTGCCTCAGATTGTGATATGAGGAATCACCTTAGATCGTGATACCTAATTTTTATATCACCTTAGATCGTGATACGAGGATATAGTAATAAGGAAACATTACATTCCCTTACATATAACCCTATTATGGTATGTGCACTAACATATTGAATTTTTACCATATCGAATCTCCATTACAAGATTTTCATCTCATAACATTAAATACAAGTGTTCATTTACTAAGAAGTTGTCACCTTTTAGAAATGTACACAGGATGGATGAGCCCATAAACATCTTTAATTATATTAATATAAATAAAAAATTACATTTCAATCATACCAAGATTTTTCTTGAAGTGATCAACTTTCACTTTGGGAAGTGCTTTGGTAAGAATATCTACAGTTTGATCTCCAGTACTAATATATTTCAACTGAATCACTTTCCTTTCAACCATATCTCAAACATAGTGATAAGGAATCTCAACATGCTTGGATTTGTCATGAAAAATGGGATTCATTGATAGCTTGATACAACTCTGGTTGTCACAATGGATATTAGTTGGTTTTAAATGTGTACCAAATAGTCCAACAAGTAGTTTCCTAAGCCATACTGCTTCTCTGGCAGCCATTGAAGATGCAATGTATTCAACGTCTATGGAGCTTTGAGCTACTAGAGATTTCTTTCTACTAATGCAAGATACCATAGCTGATCCCAAGCTGAAACAACATCCTGATGTGCTTTTTTGATTGGTCACACTTCCAGCCCAATCAGAGTCAGTGAATCCATGAAGGTCCAAATCTATCTTTTCATATTTAAGTCCATAATTTACAGTACCCTGAAGATATCTCAATATATGTTTTGTAGCAACAAGATGAATCTCTTTAGGGTCACACATGAACTGACTTAAGGCATTTACTACAAAACAAATGTCTGGTCTAGTATTTACCAAGTACATCAAAGAGCCTATTATCTTTCTGTAAAGAGTAGGATCTACTGGAGGAGATTCTGCTGCTGCTTCCTTTAACTTATGAAAGTTGGTTTCCATAGGTGATGACATTGGTCTACAGTTCAACATATCAAATCTCTTTAATATGTCAAGAGTATATTTTCCTTGATTTACTATAATACTATCTGATTTCTGCTAGACTTCTAAACCAAGAAAGTAGTGTAAAAGACCTAAGTCTTTCATATCAAATTCATTTGTTAAATCCTTCTCGCATTGATGAATAAGGTGACCCTCTCCAGTAATCAATAAGTCATCAACATATTGTATTAATATTAACATGTCACCTTTTCTCTATTTGAAATATAAATTTGAATCAACATCATTTTTGGAAAAGCCTAACTTCATAAGATAATTATCAATCATTTCATACCAAGTTGTGGGGGCTTGTTTGAGTCCATATAGAGATTTCTTTAGTTTACAAACATGGGTTTTGGAATTATGAATCTCAAAACCTTCAGGTTGCTCCAGGAAAACTTCTTCTTCAATTGTTCCATTTAGGAAGGCAGTCTTCACATCCATCTGATGTACTTTCCATCCTTTAGCAGATGCAATGGCTAGGATTGTTCAGACTGAGGTATATATGGAAACAGGAGCAAAATTTTCTTCATAGTCAATCCCTTCCTTTTGTGAGAATCCTCTGGCTACAAACCTTGCTTTGTATTTCTCTATGCTGCCATCTGCAACATGTTTAATCTTGAACAACCATTTTGAGGTTACCACTGATTTCTCTTTAGGTCTGGGCAGAATGTCCCATACATCATTCTTTATGATAGATTGGTATTCCTCAATCATGGCATCTTTCCATACTTGCTGCTGAATGGCATCTGAAACATTTGTAGGTTCTGATTTTGAGAGTTCACTCAGAAGGGCTACATAATTTGAAAACCTTGTAGGTATTTTACTTTTTTAGAATGTCTTTGAAGGATCTCCAAAAGACATGGCTTCTTCTATTTTCTTAGTGGCCCAGAGAGGTCTCTTTTTAGGATTTATTGATTTTGAGGGTTGTTCCTCATATTCTTCTTCCTCAGATTGCTCCCTCTGAATCTCAGGTGTAAATTCCTCTTCTGAAAAAACACGTGTTCTTGGCTCTAAATAATTTCTAGCTCTAGAGAATGCTATATCTTCTTCAAAGATTACATCCCTACTTAATTCAATCTTAATTTTTCCAGGTATATATATTCAGTATGCTTTTGAGGTTTCACTGTATCCCACAAAAATACCTTTTCTTCCAGATGGTTCTAACTTTGTTCTCTTTTCTTTGGGTACATGTATGTAAACTAGGCAACCAAATATTCGTAAGTTACTGATATCCAGTTTTGTCCCTAAGAAGGCTTCTTTAGGAGTCTTACTATCAATGTGAGAGTGTAGACATCTATTTTGAATATAGACTGTAGTATTTGATGCTTCTTCCCAAAGAGAAATGTCGAGATTTTGATCAAGTATCATTGCTTTGGTAGCTTCAATAATAGTTCTATTTTTCCTTTCAGCCACCCCATTTTGTTGAGGGTTATAAGGAACAGTATACTCCCTCTTAATCCCTACATCTTTGTAGAATTCTTTAAAGATGTCAGAGGTATATTCTTTACCATTATCTGTTCTTAGAGTCATGATTTTCTTCCCAGATAAGTTTTCAGTAATTGATTTAAAGTCTTTGAACATTTTTAGAATCTCTTCAGATTATTTATGTTTAAGGAAATATATCAAGGTCTTCCTCGAGAAACCATCAATAAAGATAACATAGTATTTACACCCTCCTATTGATGGAACATACATAGGTCCACATAAGTCTGAATGAACTAACTCTAATACATTGTCTATTTTACTAGAACTATTTTGAAATGCCCCTTTGGTATTTTTACCTAAAGCACAACCTTTGCATACACCTGAATGATATTTTTTAAGCTTTGGTAATCCAATGACAAGTTTTTCCATGGAGGATAGTGCTCTAGAATTTAAGTGTCCTAGTCTTCTATGCCACATCTCATTGGTGTTAGTGATTTCATTAATTAGGACTTGATTTGTATCTGTACATAGTTTGTATAGATAGCCTTTCCTGCTACCTATGGTTAGGGATTTCTTGATATTAGAGTTCTTTGGCCAAGCCTTTACTTTACCATCCATAAAGGTTACTCTAAATCCATTATCTTCAAGTGCTGAAATAGATACTAGATTTCTTTTG